>JAKUCV010002169.1:21979-44568 GCA_028386065.3 Turnera subulata | reverse complement strand
GAGGAACACAGATCCGCCGGGTCTGTCACGGGTCAACGGCGCGTCAGGGGGCTTCAGGCGGAGGAACGCGACGGAGACGACGGGGTTCAGGTTGCGACGGGGAGGGCTTCCTGCTGGCGGCGGCGGTGTGGCGAGACACGGCGGAGAACGGCGGCGTGTGCACAGTAACCCCCTGGGTTGACGATGAACAGTGTATATGCGGGTTTCTTTTTTTCCATTTTTCTTCTTTTTTTGTATTTTCTTCTTTGTTTTCTGATTTTCCGAAATTCTTTTTTTTCTTCTTTCTTTTTTTTTCATTACCTCTCTGTTTCTTTTTTTTTCTTTTTTTTCTCTTTTTTTTCTTTTCTTCCTTTTTCTTTTCTTTTTCCTCTCTTTTCTTTTTTCTCTTTTTCTTTTTCTCTCTTTTTCTCTCCTTTCTTTTTTTCTTCTTCTCCTCCTCCGGCTGCCTCCTTCTTTTATAATGGAAAAATTACTATTTATCATGTGAATGTGTAATAATGCAGGCGGGTCCGATCCGGACCAGAAAATAACGGATACCCCTTGGTTATTTTCCGGTGTGATTTTCTGAGAAATTCCGAAACCCGAAAAATACCAACTTAGTTCCGAAAAATCCACGGAGAAATCACGAGCGCGGGAAAACCCTCGGTTTCGAAAAACGACTCCCGATTTACCTTGAATTAATTACCCAAGATTAATTCAACAGTAAATCACGGTAAAAAGACTTCTACAGTCTCGGTAAAAATAAAAAATTTTACCCGGACTGTTACAATGAATCATTTTTAAAATATAAATCGTAAAAATAAATAGAAAAATCCTATTATTATAAATAAAAATATTAATACAAAAAATATAATATAAATCAGAAAAATAAATAAAAAATATTTAATAATAATTGATTTTATAATTTAAACATGCATAATTGAGTCCTAAAATAAAAAAAATAACATAAAAAATTAAAAAATATATAAAACATAAAAGAGACCATAAAAAATATTATATAAAATAATAGTATAAAGAGCAATTAATTTATGAAATTAAAAATTAATAAATTAAAAGACATGAAAAATTAAAACATACCTTTGTATCAATTAAACTCATATCTATACTAATAAGGAAGTTCTATAATTTTTATTCAAGGATTTTCACAATCTCGAAACTCTAACTTGATTTTTTCATAAATCATTCTCAGGAGTCAATTCATCCAAAGCTTTATTATAGGTTTTCCTGCACTAACAAAAAAAATATAA
Organism: Turnera subulata; assembly: GCA_028386065.3. NCBI lineage: Eukaryota > Viridiplantae > Streptophyta > Magnoliopsida > Malpighiales > Passifloraceae > Turnera > Turnera subulata. Next base: position 43,321 of record JAKUCV010002169.1, on the reverse strand, counting down.
AAATGATTAAAATGGATTGGAAAAATAAAAAAAATATAAAAACAAATAGGATGCTTAATTATGGGAGACAAAATAACTTTAATATTATATCAACATTCATACGTATGCAAATAGAAACAAAACAAAGAAGAAATTAGAGAGAATGAGTGAATTATAGATAAACTATATCACACACAGACAGAGAATATTTCTAGACCTTGTGTAGTGCAAAAACAAAATAAAGAAGGAGTAAAAGGAAATGAATGAATGATAGAGAAACTGTATCACATACAGAGACTATTATTTCACATACACAAACAGAGACTGTATCTGTATTTATAGAGAGAAGATGGGATTTTTTAAGAGATGCCAGATAAAAAAACAAAAATGATAAAGGTTAGTTGAGTATAATATAATTCTTATCAGATAACAATAATAGAGTAAATCACATAATATATATATATATAACAATCTCTGCGTGTGAATTTTTTTTGAACAATTTGGGTGTGACTGGAATTTTTTAAAAAAGAATATAATTAAGATCAGATTCATCAATTTAAATAAAAAGAGTTTTATCCTTATCTTTATCGATTAGAAACTCTGGTTATCAGTCTAATGAAAAAAATATATAATGCCAATATCTGTGTGTGAATTTTCTTTTGAACAATTTGGGTGTGTCTGGAATTCTTTTAAAAAGATTATAATTAAGATCAGGTTATCAGTACCATTCTTGCGTGTGAATTTTCTTTTGAATAATTTGGGTGTGACTGGAATTCTTTTTAAAAGAGTACAATTAATATCAGGTTACTCTGGGATAATTATGTTTGTCATTATAGCCAATCAAACTACACCTAGAACCCTCGAGATGGCAATGGCAATAAAGCAAGACTTTAAAAATCCTATGTGTCAAAACCTGGTGATGGATACAGCTTTAAATATATATAATAGATGTTGGCTAACTTAGTGTTTTTTAAAAACTAAAAAAAGAAAAATCATACAAACCACTTTAGTTTCTGCTTAGCTCCAAATATTAATCCTAATAAAAAAAGCACAATTTCCATACACTCGCTCCCACCAGGACTCAAAACCTAGACCTCGAGTTTAAGGAGAATGCAGTACACTTCACCACTCCAACCAATACTAATTGGTTAGACATTATTGTTCAATACTGAATTCTTAACTGGATGAAAGAAAACAAGAAGGGGAAGGTATTGTTTCCCTCCCTATATTAGAAGAGTCTGCAATTGTTTGCGGCATTAGTCACTTCCTTTCATTCTTGTTATTGTCAAATATGGTCAAGTATGCTATTTAAACCCTTAGATCAATATTGTATGACGTGGCATCTTATTAACCGTTGACTCAATAAAACTGGAGGTGAGCAAGACCATTAATGGGGACTGCGCCTTAAATCAAAACAAGAAAGATAGCAAGATTCGAGGTACAAAAAGTGTTCATATCTTGTTGCATTAGAAACATCAGACACATTACCGGCCAAAACAGGAATATTAAAATGAGACAAAAAAAAAGACCATTTGAATGGTCCCAAAGCAAAAAATATAAAAAAGTTGAGAGCTTAGCAGTGTTTTTGTAAATCGGCACTGAACTTAAAGTTCTTCATGCATGAAATGATCTCCCGTGCAAGTTTTTCATCTGGAGCAGACCAAGTGCAGCAAAAATATACTGCTGGTGATTTACTCTGAGGCCCTTCAATCGTTCTGTAAGGACAGCTTTTGTTCGAACATACTGAAACATGAAATGACTCCACATAAAGATGCTCCCCTTGATTTTGGATGTTCCTCCCAGAAAAACAATTTAAAAGTTCTCTAAATAATAGCTGAATCCATCCGCATTGCTCTGAAAGACCAGCCGCATCATGTGCCAAAATAAGATTTCTGTTTCCACTCTCTTTTGAGTCGTTGGCATACGCAGGGCAGCAATAAGCAAACGAAACTTCATGCTTTGTCTCCCCCAGTACATCCAACAGCTCATCTTGGTGGACGATCTCTGCCTTCATGTTTTTCTCCATAATTAATATCCCTTCAGTGACTCGCTCATCACAGACTTGTAGCTGAGCTGCAGCCTTTCTACTTGCCGAAACTAAGCTAAGATTATCTTCAGAACTTTTTGAAAACCTGAAATTGGGACTAGAACAACTGCGGATGAATGCGTCTGAAGCATGTGCTTTGACAAAGGGAGTAGAAGGAACACATACGGTATCACAATTTGCAGGGACATAACACGGAATTCCCAATTCAGATTGTATCTTCTCTTTAAGGGAAACCATCTTAGGCTTCTCACCATGTACAAGTATCATATGCTTAGGAGAGAGAAACTTGACAAGATCCATAATCCCTTTCGAGTCTGTGTGAGGACTGAAGGACAACTGATGAATCTGGTGATAAAGTACAAAGTCAAGACTGATATAAACATGAGTATGTAGAACATTTTCATGCTCTGGCTGGAAAACTCACAGCCACAGTGGAGGACACACCATTTTACAAGTATAATGCAGCATAATGAACATATTCAACATCAAAATGGCGCAAGGAGCAGAGGAAAGAAGATAAAAATACAGACATGTCTGCACTTGATTGCTGAACCTTCCAGGAGAAACATTCTGGATATAATGTAAATTTTCTATGTAAATGAAATTTTTTAAACATCAATGCAAACCCAGAACTATACAACATTTAAACTATTTTTCAATAACTTCACTAAATTTGGATGTCAATATAAAACTCTTTCAAATCGACATACTTCCTATCAAAGAATATAAAGTCAATACACAGACTATTGCATGAAATGAGAGATGGGAGAAGAATAGCAAGCTTATCCCGTGGCAAGGAGAAGAATGATTACCTGACATCGCACATCAATTTGGGTGTCCTTGTCCACGTCAATTTTGGTAGGTTTACCTGACATCAACCTATGTCCTATTGTTCCAGCCACACAATATCTATAAAAGGAAAGTTCATAATATCAGGAAAGGCAGATTAGGAGTTTATCATTTAAGAAAACTGCAGCCATCCTTTCATCACTAGAAGAATAACAGCAACAATGCCAGAAGTAGCATAAGGGTGTTATATTCTCACAAAATCCTCTTACTAACAGAAGTAGTGAACATTTTTTTAATACTAATCAATGTTGAAGATGAGACTCAAACCCAAGACCTCATGCCTCTTGCTTTTTACAAGAGTGCCAATGAACTACAGGCACATTGGTAACAGAAGTAACGAACATGATGCATCACCTTTTCAAATTTGAATTATCAAATTACTTTTGTCGTGCTCCACGCTAATGAGAGAAATTTAGTAAGAGCTTATAATAACATTGCATTAGCCTGTAATAGTGGATTCTCAACCAGGGCTGTTGCCATTAGATCATTTTATCCCACAAAAAGAATAGTATACCATGTCTTGTCAAGGAAGAAAGATGCGTGCTGGAAACTAATTGGAATAATCACAAGATTTTAAGAGAAACATGAGAAGCTAAGGAAGAAGTTCATTTACACTCGAGAAAATGCAAAAGAAAAGTACACCAATATCTTAAAACTAAAAAGACCTAACCAGTTGAGGAAATGTTTAATCTATTTTTCTATAGCAAGTTAATGTAGAAATTGCATATTCCGAAAAGATGAACAGAAGTGAAACAACAAATGGTATAAAATCATTTGTTTTAAATTCTGTAAATGAGCATTTGACGTGGACCATCACATGTTTTTGGAATATTTTTAGTCACCCTAAAGAATGTTGATTCAAAAGCTTTCAATATTTACGAGATAATATGCAAGAAAAGTGGGGCTAGAATTTTATCTGTCATAATTGTCAATTGTTAAGTATGTCCGTAGTAAAAGATGTAAAAATTATCCTACTTGTATGGTCGGCCAAAACGAGAATCTGACAAGGTTGTTACCCGGGCAATGTTACAAGATTCTTTTCACAAGGAGCCCATTGCTTAAATACTTCAAGAGAAAATCCGCCATTGATCATCCCAGGGGTGGCAAATAGAACGCAAGGTCCAGGAGCATTTATCAGAGAACGATCAAAATTGTGAACTGTAACAACCAAGCCAGAATCAGAAGTCGCAGATGGAACTTAAAGGAAAAAGCACCACAAAATGGAAACATTGAATATGATCATCCTGCATTAGGAAAAACTGGGATATCACATAGTTCCATGCAAAAGAGATCTAAATTTGAATAGGGAAAAGTGCTTTATATACAGATTTAATAGATCAAATGACTCAGAGAAGGAAAGAATTCCTAAAGTACATTCCAAAGATCAATGCAGTTTCACAAGTCTTGTTGATGCAGAATAGATAATGGAGTTTTTTGTTGATGCAGAATAGAAAATAGAGTTTTATGGGACAATATAACATATTAACCCTATTTAGCATTTCTATTATTTTCAATGATTGATTTTAATAAGGATATTTCTTCTATATATCCCACACATTGATTATGTTACGAAGCCCTCCAGTGCAAAAATTTTGACTAAGTATTGAGTTGCACGTTTCCCAGTACTATTATGTGCTACTCTTCTTGTTTAGAGTTTCTCGTGGTGTTTTTCACCCTCTTTAAGAGGGATTCACCTTCTCTACAAGGTTCATTTCTCTTATTCGGAATAAATCCTCTACAGTCTGTAAGTTCTTTATCTTCCATGGTACCATCATTCCATATCACTTGTGGTTTATTATTTTTTTTTCAACCACCTAATCAATTCAACATTATGCAGAAACTACTATTTACTATCCTTAAAGTGCATCAGAGCATCAACTGTGCTCAAAAAGAACATCACCATTTTTAAAATGAAATGCATTGCGAGTAGCATGAGTCTCTTTAACCTTCTGGCTGGTCCAGCTGATAAGCATCTCATAATACAAGTTTGCTTGAATAGTAAGACCTGAAAAGTAAAGACTGAAGTCAATAACATGAATTATTAACTAATCCCACCTACAAAGAAAAAGGGAGACTTGAAACTACAACTTTGCTTAAATGGAGAGACATGAAGTAAAAACTGAACTGAATAAGATGAACTATTAACTAACACAACCTACAAGGGAAAAGGAAGACAGCCAGTCGGAATGGAGAAATAAAAGCAGAGGGAAAAAGAGATTTAACCATCCTATTACATTGCCAAAGCTAGCATAATAAATCTCTGTGAACAAGCAATCTTTCGCAAAAATATTCACTGTTTACAGAATCTACTTCATATCTCCACCGGCAGGCAAGGACATCCATGCAAAAAACCCGATATTTCATAGAAACTGCATTTTCTTCTTCATCCATGGAAAGAGAACCTTGCTGGTGTTAATATAATGACTAAGAATGCAAGTGCAAGAAGGAACATGCATTTTTGTTGTAGCAGATGCATGCTTCTGAAAAAGAAAGCTCCTAAAACCCTATAGTACTTGCCATTTTGAGCTGCTAACAGTGGAAGGAACCAAGATTTTCGGGAGAAATTTGCATTACTTGGTGAAATAGGTTCTTTTAGAATAAAGTTCGAACTATCTGGTATAGGTTGTACGAATCCCAATTTGATAGTAAGGAATCAACAATGAACAATTTAATCATCATCTGTCAACGCCGATTCTTCAGTATTTAATCCCAACAGAATAGAGGGGTACATAAAATTAGACATACCATATTGCACCAATTATGCAAGTGTGTAATGACAAAAGAAAAGAACAAACCATACCTGCTGAAAAGTATATAGGGACCTTTAGATTCATACGCTCCCAGTAGTCATCCAACAGTATGCATAATTCCTAATTACAAAAGATTGATGAGAATTAGAGACAAAGACTGCAAAATTATACTGCAAAACATGAGACTGACACACAATCAAGGCATACAATAGGAAAATCAATAAAGATCTGGCAAGGCATGCTTGAACAGTCAAAAAGAAAACAGAGTAGTGAAATAAAGAAGCAATTGTAACTACCTGAGCTCTTCCAAGTGCAAAAGTTGGGATGAGCACCTTTCCTCCATCAGCGACACATTTATGGACCTAAATTGATTGGTTTTAAAGTATCAATGAGGTAAGAAGATGTAATATAAGACACGGTACCAGAAATTCCAACAAGACACAAGCAGTATATATAGTGGAAAGTGATGACAAGAACTGGTGGCATTAGGGACGGAGCAATGAAGCTTTTTAGGTATTTATGGTGTTCCCAATTTACTTACATGGAAAAGAATTTGAAGTCTTTGAAGAATGCATTCTTTTACAAAAATATCTTTCTTAATTTATTGAACCAAATTCAATTGACAGGAAAAGGCAGACATAGTTTCCTGGAAAATGTTCTTTTGAAAACAAATAGACCAACTCTGGTGGGAATAATAGGAAGGGAAAACGATAGTACTCAATCATATACAATATACAGACAAACACTAGAGAGCTGTGTACAGAATTGACTCGCTATTATACATACAGCTTTGAGAAACTCTCTTTCCCGAGCATATCTTGAATCACGTACAGTAGTTGCATATGTAGACCTACAACAAATCATCAGAAAAGGAAAATATATTTTATTGAAAAGGAACTTGATATTTATTAAGAAAGGATACAAAATAAAGCCAAGCCAAGACAGATTGCACATTTTTAATCTAGTAGTATGAAACTATCTGTTAGAAAAAAAGTAGCACATAATACATTATTCAAGCAAGGAAAAGGGCATACAAAGATATAAAATTCAGGAAAAAAGGATACGTGTTTCAGAAACCAGTTTAATCAGTAAAATGTGTATTTAAAGTTTTACTATTTCAGTAATGTTATTCATGTAATGTAGATCTAAAGGTTTTCAGCGTGTTTGCCCTGATCCACCATACTTACAACCCAGTATTGGCAGAGGAAAGTCAAATCCCAGGAGGATAATATAAACGTGATTCTTGGCCCTTTTCATAAAGTTGCCACTCCAATATATCAACTAACCAATTGCAATTTGCTGCTATAGCTTCGAACTATTTCACCAATAAGAGCTTCGCAGGACATAATGTAGAAAAAACTGTCTTACTCTATTTTACATGCGTATCAATGGATTCAAATTTCTACCACAAATAGCTGATCAAAAGATGCTGTAAAAAGTAATGAATAATTAGAAATATGGAACACAAGTTGCCAATAGACAGGTGTAGTACAGTTGGTTATTGTTGTAACTTTAGGGTGCTAGCCTCTGTATAGGTTTGTTACACCAAGATTTCAGCCTTGACCAATAGGATGGAGGGCAACTCCATGATGCCTTTTAACTCGAATAAGAAAGATTGTCTGCTGATTACACTTTCTTTAGCAGTTCGACCTAGACCAATATACCGATGAAGAGGAAGTACTAAACTATCATTTTATTCTACCTATTCATTTATGAGCATCTGTGCAGAGTTGAGAGCAAATTATGATTGAACTAGAGTTTTGTCATACTCTGATATGAGAAGATCTAATGGCAATCGATCAATTTGAGCAGCTCCAAGATGCCTATCTGGAGTCATATTGTAGTCTCCTGTATACACGATTGCAGTCTCTCCCACCTTAGCATAAAACATTGCAGCTCCAAGAACCTTTAAACAATGAAATAAGAAAGAAGGCTCAACGAACAACAAAAATAAACTCATAATATTGACTGAAACAAAGGATTACAGTGAAACAACCTCGAATCAAAGAAGAAATTAAGTTCACTAAAGGTGATATTCATAAACTTTTTGTTTGTAATATTTAACAGAATAAAAGTCTTTTTCAGTTCTTTTGACATTTTTGCATCATTTGATAAACATCCATATGCAGCTTTTACAACTTCTGGTACCGTCACTCAATAATAGCTAAACATGGATATACACAACTAAACTTTAAGTGGCATTAGCACTAGCCTCATATGCTAACAAATATTACTAGAATCATCTGCAGAAGATAATTAACCAATTTGGAGGAGAAAAGGGTAAGTTCAAGAGAGAGGACGACATATTGATTTGTTGCTCTATATCAACTTGGAAAAAATAGGATATAGTAGAGTAGAAATGTGAGATCTTACATGTCCAGCATAGTAGGCACGAATTTGTAGATCTTTATCAACCTCCACTGTCTGCTTCAAATTCACCGGTATAACTGAAATGGATAGTGCAACGAGAACAGGAAAAAAGAAAAGACAGGGAAGGGAATCAGGGAAGGGGGCAATGGCAGCAGATAACTTGCATGGAAAACAACATTCACGTTACATGCTCTTCACACAAACTTAAAGTACTTTGATTATGTAAAATCCCATGTCAATTGCTACTCGGTGACTGTCGAATCAGCATAGGAATTCCAAACAGCAGGTCGCCAGCAAGGAAAATATATTCTACTTTTCTTATTGCTGACACAAAAATGACGGGAATTATCGTCTCTAATGGCTTGTTAATCCTAATATGAATGTGCAATAGGACAAATAGTTAAAGGAACCATATAATAGAAGTCCTTTAGGTACTGAATTGTAATACAATTCCACTACGTTAACAAAAGGAAATTTCACTTCTTAAACCTATTAGTTGCTGTTTGCAAGTTGCCAACATTGACAAATGTATTTCAGTTAGTGCAGCAGTGGGAATTTAAAGATGTGTACGCATTAAAGATGAGTACGCATATGGAGTTAGAATAGACAACAAATCACCTTTAGCAACAGCAAGAATCTCAATAATACAGTGCTGGAGCACGGAAAGATTGATTCATGATCAACTCTACAACGCATCATTGGTCTATACCATGCATTCCGCAAAGCATGGATTAAACAACTTGCCATAGTTCTAACCTAAAGTAAAAAAGATGTCGTCGTTAGTGTCAAACCATGAACAAAGTCAGGTATTTCTGATGCTACTTTTCAATCCATAAAGACTAACGATCATCAATTGAAAACAACTAAAATTCCATAACTGAAACTCAAGCTAACGAGGCCGGTGTGTGTTGAAGCTTCATTAAAAGACAAGCCAGAGAAGAATGGAGCAAGATAAGTACCTTTCTTCATGCACTGAGAAATGTGATGAGCAGTAAATTGTTCTTCCTCACCCCTCCTATCAACCATCACTTTACGATAATCCTCCAACATCAACGGAGCCAAAGCCTTTGTCGGGTACTGCAAACCATGTTTATTTTCTTTGTGGAATGAAGAATCCAATCAAATAAATCAAAGAGCGAAACATAATATCAAACATGTAGAGGGCATTATTACCGTCATGTAAACGGGGCCATTGTAACCGCAAACTTGGGTGAAATAAGGAAGCGCACCAACGTGGTCCAAATGACTGCAATTAAAAGAAAACCAATGAACTAAAAGTGGAAAAAAAAAAAAAAGATACTGTGAAGAAAAGTGAGCAAGGAGAGATTACAAGTGAGTGATGATAACACAGTCAAGGGCATTGTCGAAATGGCCGTCTTTTGAAATGAGCGAGAAATCGGGGAAGCGACGGTGGTCGTCGTACCCCATGTGCATCCCGCAGTCGAACATTATTCTCTTCCCGTTGATGCTCACTACCACGCAGCTCTTCCCCACTTCTTGCCCTGCACCTGCAAAAACACACACACACACACACAAAAAAACAATCAAATACCAGTCAGTTGTAATAAGTGGTTGATGTAGTTAGTAGTTACAAGTAAGCCGTCAGTTGTACGGACCCAGGACCAGGCATTCGATGCCCATGTCTCCTCTCGGTTGCTGGATTGTTGAATTTTGAATCCAACTGTGTCTTTTGCCGACTAATACAAAAACAAACGACAACTGTTCTGAAGATTATTAGGAGCACGCAACACAACTGCTATTAGCCGATGGATTCTCAACACAAGAAGAGAATATGTTAGCCGACGACAAGCCGAGTGACTCTCTGCTCTTTAAACCGGTCACCGCTCACGACAAAGAAAAGAAAAATAACATAGAACTTATTTGACAGAAAAATTTTCAAAAAATTGCTTTTAAAACCTAAAAATTGAAAATTATTTTATTTCATTAGTTATTTTGATTACATATGAAATTTTTACAGCAAAATATAGATGAAGAAATATAATTTGTATACAATTTATTAAATGCTTATATTAATAAATTCTATTAGGTGTTCAATACATTGTTTATATATTACTCGATGTTATATAATTTTCTTTACTAGCCTAAATCTTACTTTTCACATCTTATCTTAGGCTGATACTATTTTGGTCATTTGAAAAATTATTCCAATAAAGTGGTAATTTAACTTTTATAAAAATCAAATCTTATTAAAAATATATTTATAATTAAATATAATAAAACTATAAAATTAAAAATTACTTAGCTTTTATCTTGAAAATAAATTTAAAATTAATTTAATCTAAATTTTATTTATTTTTAAAAAACAATTGTGTAGTTTTCATAAATTTTGACAACATTTTAAAACTATAATTTTTAGGGCTAAAATAAATAATAACTATTTAAATATATTTTCTTTTTTATTCAATTTAGAAATTAATATTGTTGTTTAGCTTTTCTTTTCAAAAGAATATTTTCTTAAAATTTGGGCATAATATGTATGGTACAACAAATGAAACTGTAGCACGTATCTAGTTGTTCGCACAAAACTCGCTGTAAGTGCACAGCATTGCTGTAGTAACAAGGTCGAATTACAGGGACTGCGAAACAACACTGATCTTAGCCTCTCGATTGATTAGACTATAAACAGTAAAAACAATAAAGATCATGATGGAAGAGCAGTGTTTCAAAATATAAAAGACGAATTAAGTAAACAACAAGAAATTAAAGAGAGTGAAATATTAAATTGAATAAACAAGCAAAAGAATCAGAAAATAAAGGTTGGGTATCGATTTCTTAGGTAGAAAAGGCAGTGGATGGGAGACCTAGATTGTCTGGGGTTCACTGCAGCCTAGCTGTTTAACGATAAAACAATGCTCTTGTGCTTTAACTCGCTTACCTTGAAGGGCTACCTGACCTAAGGTGTTTACAACTACTGTCACGTGTAGATATAAACCTACCCTAGTCCTGAATACCCCGCTTTCGCCAGTGATGCTTTTTCTAGGGCGCAGTGGCCTCTGTGCCAGGCATTGTTATCCTCAACTACCCTAAAAATGTCTTTCGACAATCAATAAGGCAGAGGCTTGATATAGAACGGTTTGAGTTCTTAGTTTCTCCTCTCGGTTCGTCACTAAGGTGTCTTAAATAGTGTTTGAGAGTGATCAAGCCGCAAACACTGTTAAGCACTCTATATCAAATCAAGGCATAAACAAATTAAAAGAAACCAGAAACTGAATTATAAATCAAACATCAAACTGTAGCTACATCTCTTGAACCTAGATAGAAGATTTAATGCATGGAGAAAGATAAAATCAACAAAAAGAGTGTTGTCGACATGCTCAAAATAATAACCTAAAAACAATCACTTTTCTTCTAGCCTTCAGAACTTCTTTTGCCGACTTGAATGTTGTAGCCGACGTGCTTTTTAGGTTTTGTCTCTTCTTTATTTATATGGATCAAGTCTTTAATTAAAATCCTAAGTCTTAGAGAATAAGTAATCTTCATAAATGAAACGCCCCGACCCGTATTTACCAGTCTCAGTAAACACGTGCCGGAACTGTACAACAGTAAATACAAGACGAAACACGGCCCAATGGCCCAAAGATAATATCAATGATTATATCAGAGAAACCGGCCCAACGGCCAATGTCACATTATAAACATCAGAAAACTGGCCCTTCGGCCCAACATCAAAACACGTCGCCCGACCTCGGGGGCATCAACAATAGCACAATGGAAGCATTTAATCTCAATGTCAACATATGCAAAATCTGATGCAAACTAATGGATCCGAGTCCTGCCCCAGGGATAACGCCGCAGCCTGTCTGGAATGAGTCATTCCTGAACCACAAATAACTCAACCTACGGGACAAAAGCCCGTAGGTGAGGGGTGAAACGCCCCTTCCCGTATTTACCGTACATAGTAAACACGTGCTGGAACTGTGACGACCCAACCATACCAAGTCCAGCATACAGTGTATACAACAGAAATCCGGGCTCAACAGCCCAAGGTAAAAACAACAATAATAACTCAACCGGCCCATTGGCCGAATAATATCAAATAACTGCACAACGTAAGACTTAATAACTCACAAAAACACTGTATGCATAGATGCAAACTATGGATCCAAGTCCTGTCCAAGGGATAACGCCGCAGCCTGTCTGGAATGCACCAAACCTGCACCACAAATAACTCATCCTACAGGATGAAAGCCCGCAGGTGAGGGGTGAGTTCGAAGTGCTCACCGACGAAGGATAGACAATCAATATGCAACTATAGTAACTCAAGGTCCAAAAATAGGTAAAAACCACCAAATACATACCAAACCGAAAACTCGACCCAAAACTGGTCCAAGACCAAAAAGACTAAAACAAAAATCCAATTTCCAATTTTATCTTTCTGGGCCCCGTCACGGATAAGCTAGAGGTCAGACCTGGTTATCAACATATTCCGGGTGCCAGACCAAATCCAGAGAACCCAGGGATCGACATCCCAAAAATACGAACCCAGGGATAGACATCCCAAAAAATAATCACGGGATAGACATCCCAAGCATAGACATGCTAATCACAAGAACCCAGGTCACGGCCACCACGAAACAGTCTTAAACCATCGAGTCGTACCACTACTGAGACGCCCCGACCCGTATTTACCGCACACGGTAAACACGTGCCGGAACTGTGACGACCCAACCCAACATGACTCAACATACAGTGTGTACATCAACAACTCGGCCCCAATGGCCCAAAATAACAAACCTCAATAATAATAAAACCAGCCCAATGGCCCAACAACAATAGTAATATGCACAGCGGAAGTCTTTAACTCACATAAATACTATAAGCAACAACAATATGGCCCTACGGCCCAACGACAAAATAAACAGCACAGCGGAAGACTTAACGACTCACAATGACTCTGTATGCAACCCATGATGCAACTAATGGATCCGAGTCCTGTCCAAGGGATAACGCCGCAGCCTGTCTGGAATGCAATATACCTGAACCACAAATAACTCAACCTACGGGATGAAAGCCCGCAGGTGAGGGGTGAGTCCGAAGTGCCCACCGGGTAAACCCATAAGCAAATATACATATACATACACCGTAACTATTCCAAGTCACAACACAACAATTAACCAAGGTTCTCACGAACCTTAAATACACACTGGTGATTCTAGACACGCTATTCCAATTTTATTATCAGGGCCCCTATCACAAGCTAAATGATGGCCGTCGCCTGGTAGTCAAGCTAGCTAGCCCGTGGACCCCTCCCCGGTACCTCCACGTAATAACTGGCACAGACAGGGAGCAGGACCAACCACTAACTCTCCCCCAGTGCCCAAACAATAACAATAACTTGGTACAGACAGGGAGCAGGCACCAGCCACTAACTCTCCCCCAGCACCATAATCTAAGACTACCATCTGGCTGTTCCAAGATTTAACTGTGACTTACTAGATGTCTAGGTGTTTACATTTTATTATTTTCTTTCCCCTCGACTAGTTACTACATTTCTATCGCCCAACCATTTCCTCATTATCCCGAGCAGGCTCGCAGCCTCTCCGCTCGTCTGGATAATATCCATTACCAATCTGTCATCACATAATAGTACCCCCGGTACTCCACTCACACAATTCTAACAGTCAACAACAACAATAGTCTCACTTATACCACAATTCCAACATCATCAACAACATCAACAATAATTTCAACAACATCAACGGCAACAAATATCAACTTAAATCATCACACAATAACCATACACAGCCACAAAGATTCATACCAGCAAATATCACATATAGCAAACAAGCAGCAACTTGATATCACGGGATGTAAATAAATATTTACTTAACCTCACCTTAGCCGTTAAATTCCTCCGGATACTCCTCTGGTTCCGGTTCTACGTGCTCGTTCACGTTAATAAACCCTATTAATAACAAATATATGGTCACACAAATGCACAATAAATATGCATGTGATTATTATTCCGTTAATCATACCTAGTCAATATTCCCGTATAAATATTATTTCTAAATTTATTTATATATCCTTTCTCCACAAATTATTACATATCGTATATATATATCCGGATATTATTCCGGTATTATTCTTTGTTAACACCCTTTCCAAAATATTTCATGAAATTCTCTACTTACTATAACGTATATTCCTTCCTCTATTTCATTTTATTATTGTTATCTTTTTTTTTCAAAACTTTCAAATTATTATTGTCTGAATATGACCTTGACCATTTGATTATTTAAAAATTATTCTCCAACTCAAAATAATCAAATCATTAATCCCATAAACCGTTAGCAAAATTATTAGTCATATCAATTGATTTACTCATCAGATTACTAATCCACTAATAGAATTACTAATTATATTATATTATTAACGGTATTGATTAATTGGTGTTTATATTATTCTAGGAGCATAAATTAAATCCTAGTCATGGTTCCAATTTATAGGAATCGTTATCCCTTTAGTGGCAATATCACTTATTCAAATTATTTAGCTAACTAAACTGTTAATTCACCTAAATCCATGTTAAATTATATAATCTAAATTTTAATAGCCCACAACCTAAATTAATTATATAGCCCAAACTTTAACAATGGTTTCAGCCCACTGTCCAAACCAAAACTATCAACCCATTGCAATAATAATTCCCAGCCCAATACACGTGACCATGTGAGTTACTTACGCTTGACTTTGGTGTAGTCTAGCTCGGCGGCAAGCTGTGAAAGGTTGAAGACAACCTGGCCAGCGGTGCGACGGAACGGAAACATGGACGGCGGCGCTGATGTGTGCTTCCAAGGCGGTGGCATGCGTGGGTAGGCAGAGGAGGTGCGGCAGGATGCAAGGCGGGGTGTACTCGGGCGTCTGCAGGTGCAGGTTTGGCGACGTGAGGACGGCGGTGTTGTTCGCAGTGGTCGTGCGACGGTGGTGGCTTGCAGCAGTGGTTGACGGAACGGCGACGCGACGGCATGAGGGGCTGGTGGCGTGACAAGGCGACAGTGACCTGTGCAGTAAACGGCAAAGCCGTTGCTGATGGTGGCGTGACGGAGGTGCGAAGGAGGAGAAAGCTATGGTGGGGACGCCATGTGCGGTGCTGCTCATGGTGTGGTGGCCGGCAGCGGTTGCGAGCGGTGGTGGAGAGGTGAAGAAGAAGAACGGAGGCGCTGCACTTGGGGAGGTGTCGGGTACACGGCTGTAGGCACAGTGATGGGACGATTCAACGATGGTGCAAAGAGGAGGATGCGTTTGGGGTGTTACCGGCAATGAGGTGACGGTTGCAGTCACGATGAAGAGCGGTCACTGGAGGTTGGGGCGTGACCTGCTTGCTCTGCAGCTCGCGCGGCGGTGGGGACTTGCGGTGGAGATGCGTGGAAGAAGAAGAAGAAGAAGATGGTGGAGGTGAAGACGGGAGGGAAAGATGAAGAAGTGATGAAGGGAATGAAAAGAAAGAATTGGTAGTGTTGAGTGTTAAGCTTTTGTTCATGGTCTGCCATGAAACCATGGTTTAATAGTTAAGGAAGTAGAAAAAAAAGAAAAAGAAACCACGTGATGAAGGTTGAGGAGAAGGTACTGGCCATATTCCCCAACACAGTATAATCATAGAAGTGTATGCATGGTTGAGCTGGAAAGGAGACTGAACCAGCGACACATTATTTTATTTTATTTTTCTTTTATTTTATTATTATTATTATTATTATTATTATTATTAAGCAAATGACTCATATGCCTTCTCTATTCTTTTATTCTCCAAATAAGATATGGGGGGTAATTTTGTCTTTTTGAAAATTCGTTTCAAAATACCACTTACTCTCAGAAAAATCCAAAGTAAATTTCCAAAAACATGTTCGTTATTTATGGTGGAAATAAAGAATAAATTTTCTTTAAGATAAATTAGTAATTATTAGAATATAATTACTTGGCAAAATAATATTGATAATAATAACAATAATAATAATAATAATAATGATAATAATAATAATAATAATAGTAGTAGTAATAATCATAAAGATAGTGGTAATCATAATAATCGTGATATTCATAATTATAATCAAACTTCTATAAGGAAAACCGTATGGAAATCAAATGGTAGAATCCTCGATTAAATGCGATAAGATTTTATTAATCACCGTAAAAGTTAAAATAAAACGGTAAAATCAACAAGAGTTTTACCCGGGTCGTTACAACTACTTATCACGTGACAATTATATTGTCGTCGTCAAAATAAAATCACAGGGATCAACATCCCTAACCAAAATACCGGGATAGACATCCCTATCCAAAATCAAGGATCGACATCCTTATTATTAATTAATCCATTATTCTTATTTCAAAAGACACAACAATAGACATCCAAAAACAACCAGGACACCGGGATAAACATCCCGAACCAAACCACAGCAACGCAATACTCAACAGTGCAGTAACCATCAACACAACAACCGAGTAATACAGGCACATATTGAAGGAAATCCATCCTCACCTTGGCCGATTACTCAACTTCGGAGACAATGACCGATCCGACGCCGGCTCCTCGGGAAACTGCCCGATATCCAAACCTATACAACAAAACAGTATATACTCACATAAGATGCACATAAGAGTATGTCATGATGCCAATACTGCGAAATACCCCATCCCGGTTCATATCTCTTTTATTAACAACTTTACCGAAAATATATCGTATGCATATATAAGGTTACAAAAATATATTTCCAAAACTATTAAATCAAAACATTTTCATAAAATAATATACTTTTCCAAAATAATAATTACCATAATTTTTCTGGAAATTATTACATATGTATATATTTTTTTCCAAAATATTTTCCATAAAATATATTACTTGCCAATAATTACTATCAAATATTATTATATTAGGAAACCATATTTCCAGTAAATATAATTTTATAAACTTATTTTTCTGTAAATAAATACGAGTTATAAATATACATTTATACATTTTCTAAAGACAATTTACATTTCCAAACCATTATATATCAACATAATAATTTATTTTTAGAAATATTATTTATGTATACTATATATACATTTTCAAAGTATTCCCATAATTAATTTTATACCTGTGAAAATAAATATATATCTGTATTTTTATTATTTTTATCTTATTTAATATTTATTATTATTTTTTAAAACCGGGCTGGGCCAAATAGTGCTGGCCCAACCCACTGCACAAGTCCATCTTAAACCCCAAACAGGAGTCCAAGATCAGGCCCGCGCAGCAGGCCCGGCGCTCAGCCCACGGCCCGACCCAAACTCCAAGCCCAGCAGCCTAATCCACGACCCAGACGCGACCCAACCACAGAACGGGTCAGCCCGACCCACATCGTGACCCATCCGGGTCGACACCACAACGGCTGCTCACCTTGAGCTCGACGGCGGCGCGGCACGGGATGGCGAGGCAAGGCGAGGCGACAACGAGGCACGAGCAGGCGGCGGCAGGAGGTGCTCGACTGCAGGATGTGGCTGCAGGCTGTCATCGGCGAGGGAGGGAGAAATGGCGACGGGTCTAAGCGAATCGGCCGTCGGGTCGGTGGCCATTGGTGGCGCGTCGTGGGGCGGATTCGGGAAGCTAGGACGGCGTCTGGTCGGCGACGCTGTGAGGAAGACGATGCCAGGGGTGGTGATGGGTGCGGTGGCTCGGTGGCGGCAGAGGTGACGGTGGCCGGCGGCAGCTCTTCCCCTCCCCTTTTTTTTTTCTTCACTTTTTCCTATTTTCTCTCTTCTTTTTTTTTTCTTTCCGATTCCCATTTCTCTTTTTTTTTTTCTTATTTTTCTTCTTCTCCTCACGGTTTTTCTTCTCTGTTTTTTTTTATTTCTCTTCTTTTTTTTTCCTTTCTTCTTTCATTTTTTTTCTTTCTTCTCTTTTTTTTTTCCTTTTCTTCTTTTCTCTCTTTTCCTCTCTTTTTATTTTTCTCTCTTTTTCTTTTTTTTTCTCTTCTCTTCCTCTTCCTCTCCTTCTCCTGCTTCCATTTTATAACGGTGAAACACTGTGCATCATGTGATTCCTCAATAATGCAGCTTGTCTGCATTGCAGAGCGAGTCCGATCCGGACCAGAAAATAACTGATACCCCCTTTGAAACGCCCCGACCCGTATTTACCGTACACAGTAAACACGTGCCGGAACTGTGACAACCCAACCCAATAAACCCAAGCATACAGTGTGAACAACAATAACTCAGGCCCAACGGCCCAATACAGTAAACAACATAACCGGCCCAATGGCCCAACAATAATGAAGACATGCACAGCGGAAGACTTAAAGACTCACTAACACTGTATGAGTAACAGATGCAACCTATGGATCCAAGCCTGTCCAAGGGTACGCATCAGCTCGCCCGGTACGTTCCTGCACTACAAGCAACTCATCCTACGGGATGAAACCCCGCAGGCGAGGGGTGAGTCCGAAAGGCTCACCGACGAAAGATAAACAGTGATATATTCAACCATAATACTTTCGAAGTAATGCAACCATCACAACAATAAGCAAACCCTCACACCACAAGGAAACTATCACAAACAGCATAACAGTGGAATACAACTCAAACAACACAACAGAGGAATCTACTAAATCATATCAAGCACATCATAATCATTACTGAACCAAGACCCAAAGACTACTTATTAGTTTTTATTACCAATTTTATCTTCCGGGCCCCGTCACTGGACAAGCTAGGGTCGTACCTGGTTATTAACTAATTCTGGATGCCAGGCCCCACCACAATCCGGGATCAACATCCCCATATCACAAATCCGGGATCAACATCCCAATATCTCAAATCTGGGGTCAACACCCCAATATCACAAACCTGGGATCAACATCCCAATATCACAAATCCGGGGTCAACACCCCCAACCAACAAACCCTCTGGCAAGACACCACAGAACTAGTCTCTAACCATCTAGTCGTACCACTACTTTCCAAGTGACAATTACATCATCATCTCAATATCAAATCCAATTCCATTTCCAATACTCATTATTCTTTTCTCAATTATCCACATTGACCATAGACCAGTTCATCATTATTCTCTACACATTGTCACAAAACCAATATCACAGTCTAACATCACCAATGATAACCACAACAGTCAAACAGTCGGCAATCAACATCTCTGCAATTCTATCGAACACAAAGCACACAACAACAACATCATAGCAGTCAATCAACCAACAATATCCATTTCAGCAGTTCCATCAGACAGCAAAAATACACAAACAACAGTAATACACACACAGCATTACGGGCACATATCAAGGTTTATCCATCCTCACCTGGTATGTCTCTGAAACTGCTTTCCTAGTCAAATCCCGATACCCTATATGTACATATAGGAATACAATAATCACTTATAATGCACAATAAAATGATTATGCATGATACCGGTTTTAGAAATCGTTATACGGCTTGCCTTATATCCAATTTCTTTATTATGAAACTAACCTCTTTATTCATTATACCATTTATACTTAATTTCAAATTAAATCCGAAACCGAGTTTCCTATCGATATTCTGATTATATTTAATTTTTAAATTAAAACCAAAACCGAACGTTCAGGCCGATATCCCGGCCTTCTAGCCCTTTGTCGATAAGGGAGAAACATAAACTTATTAAAATACATGTGTATATACGTATATTTATACATAATCGATACTAGATTATACGTATGTCTAGTGTGACCATATTTATACATATATAGTAGGTAACTTCTATTTAACCTTATGTTTATATTTAGGTGATAAATCAAGTTGTAACTTCATTATTTAGCCAAACATAAATTTAGTAGGATACGTATATATAATCATTTATACACATGTGCTTATAATTCATAGGTATTCATATTTATATTTTTAGTTTACATTTGACAACTAAATCAAGTGAATAAGTATAATTGGGCCTTTAATTATTAGGAGTCCAAATATAAATTAACTAAACCGGAATTTAAATACTATAGGTCTTTCTAATGGTCCAACACAAAATAAAATTATAAATCGAATTACGAAATATAAATAGAATTAAGGATTGGTATTTGATTAATTAAATTAAATCTTGTTTTAATTAAACCATTAGAGTCCGGGTTCATTAACGTTGTTCGGGTTTCGTTATTAGAGTTCGGGGTCCGTTGGTAATGCATATATGTCACGGTATTATGGGCCTCCGCACGTTCGGCCCGTTTTCGAGTCCGTGTGCAAACCGAGCCCAAACCCCTGCCAAGGTATAATGTGAGTCCAAGAAATTACCCAAAGTCCGTTTCCGGGCTCGCCGGAAAAATCCCGAGGCCTCGCTGGAATAGACCCGAGACTGCCAGAATTCTCGCCGGAATCCGGCAACACTGTTCATCGCAGCAAAACACAAGTCCTCTGTTTACTGTTCACGGCAGCAGCATACCCTCCTTGTTACTGTTCACCCAGCAGCAAAATAACGCCATTCCACCACTGTTCACTGTTCACTGACCATCAACACATCCACAACAACGAAAACAACAACAACATCAACATCCACCATCAATCAACAACAGGCCATCATCACCACCACGGCAACCATCCCACCATCAACACTACCACCACAAAACACAACCCGGTTAACACACATCCGAATTAAGACCCGATTACAACAATCCAAACACAAATCGGGTTAAGAGGAAAGAAACTGGGGAAGAGGGTGAGGCGTCACAGGGTCTTACCCGTACATCACACGATGGACGACGACGTGCAAAGAACCGGAGACCAGAGACATCAGTGGCGGTGGCTCGTTCCCCTTGCGCGATGGCGGCTCAGGGCAGATCGGGCGAGGCAGGGGCGCCTTGCTGCGGCGAGGGCGGCACGGCGAAGGAGGAACGACGATGAGATGGCGGCAGGACAGGAAAAGAAACGGAGGCGACCTGATAGCGATCTGCTCCTCTGCTCGAAGGCGGCTTCGACGGCTGCGGTTGTGTGAGGCAGCGCTGGCGACGCGAGGACAGGGGAAGGGAGAGGCAGAGGCGAAGGGGAGGATGTGGGCGGTTGTGAAACGCAGAGGAAGAAGAGGAAAAAAAATGGAGGAGAGGAATTGGGGGCGGCGGTCGCGTCTGTGGCAGGGGAAGGAGAAGGAAGAGAGTGATGGTGCAGGGAGGAGGCGTGTGTTGATTTCGGGGAAGGAGAAGGAAAATAATTGAGAGGAGGGGAAAATAATGACGAGGGTGGGGAAGAAGACAAAGAAGAAAAGTGAAGAAAAGATGGGGAAGGGGCCGGCAGTCACGGATGGAGGCGGGGAAAAAAGAAAAAAAAAGATGGAGAAGAAAAGAAAAGAAAGAAGAAAGAAAGGAAG
>JAKUCV010002169.1:0-11407 GCA_028386065.3 Turnera subulata | reverse complement strand
ACCTTGTACAATAGGGTCCTAACTCTTTCTTGCTCTTCTTGTATTTCAACTCTTGATCACATTGTCTCTAGTACTTGTTCTTTTCAATACTTGATCACATGTGGTTGAGCACTTGTTCTTTTCTTGATTTCTTTTTGCTTCAAGTCATGTCATCAATTGAGCCAAGGTTTGTCATTATCAAAACCCTGAAATAAAAACAATGAAGCATGAGTTCTAATAATTTCCCCCTTTTTGTGTCCTTCATTTGTTTTAATTCCGCACTTAGTTCCTGCTTATTTTGTTTTAATCCGAAAAATGCTATTCACCCCCCCTCTAGCGTAGGGCTATTGTTCTAACAGTGCTCACCGACGAAGGATAAACAGTAATATGCAGGCAAACACAATACTTTCGAAGTAATACAAACAAAAGACAAATCAAAGAATCAACCAGAACTTAACTGAGCCAAGACCAAAAGAAAGATTATTATTACCAATTTTATCTTTCGGGCTCTGTCACTGGACAAGCTAGGGTAGTACCTGGTTATTAACATGTTTTGGGTGCTAGATCAAACCAAGAGAGCCCAGGGATCGACATCCCAAAAATAGATCCCAGGGATAGACATCCCAAAAATATAATAATCCGGGATAGACATCCCAAGCATAGACATGCTTATCACGAGTAACCCAGATCATAGCCACCACAAAACAGTCTCTAACCATCTAGTCGTACCACTACTTTCCAAGTGACAATAAAGTCGTCAACATAACTTCCAATTTTCCGATTATCTCATCATATCAGTTTATCCACAATCAATAAATCAACAACAACAGCAGTAACACCACAATCAAACTCAATTGGCTCAACAGTTCAATCAGGCAAATAATTACCAGAAAAACAAACACAGTATTATGTGCGACATATCAAAGGTTATTCATCCTCACCTTAGCCGATTTCCCTACTCCTGGAAGTCCTCAAATTGTCCCGGCTCTGGTTCCTCGGGATACTACTCGTTATTAGCTCCTATATCAAACAATAATATATATGCACACATAAGATGCACAATCGTGATATGCAAATGGTAACTAATACTATAAACCGCAAAGTAAAACACTACGCCCACTCGGTGATCATCTCGAGTTACGTTCCGTTATCATCATAATTCACCATTTAATACAAGTGCCAAAAATATACTATATGTATGCCTGGTTATTATTCCGATATAATACTCACTTTGATAATATCCTTTCTAAAATATTTCCATAAAAATTATTGTTTACCATATCATATATTCTTTTCCATAAGGTAAAAGTATCACCATAATAAATACTTACCAAATTATATATATATTAGAAAATACTTTCATATAATAAATTATGTCATTTAACCTAAATTCTCAAAATTATGTCATATTCTTTATTTTTTCCTAGCAACATAAATTAAATATAAATATAAATATATATATATATATATATATATATATACATATCCAGAAAATTATTATTTATCAAATATAAATATTAAGGTAAGCTTATACTATATGTATTCTTTTTCCAGAAAATATAATCATATAAACATATTTTCTGAAAATAAATATAGGTATGCATATTTATTTTCTAAAGATTTAATACATCCCCAAACAATTATATTATCGACATAATAATCTTTTTCCAGAAATATTACTTAGGTATACCATATATATATTTTTCAGAAAATATATCTTCTTATTTTTATTTAATTTATACAGATTATAACCATATATATATATGTATTACCACTTTTATTATTATTATTATTTTTTATTTAAAACCGGAATGGGCCAATAGCAAGCCCAGACCCACCATTTAGACCCAACCTAGGCCCAAACAGGAGCCCAGGCACTAGCCCAAGCGGCAGGCCCAGGTGACAAGCCCAACCATCCAACCCGCGACCCATCCTCAGTCGGGTCTGACCACTACTACACGGGTCAGCCCACCCGTTTAGATGGGTCGTCTTCAACCGGTAGGTGGCTCACCTGCAGCGGCCACGCGACAAACGGGGCCAGACGACGAGGACGACGACACAGGAGTGACGAGGCGAGGTGGAGATGCAACGACGCGACTGGTGGCGAAGGACGGTGGCATGCTGCTGGCGTCGGATTGCTGCGGCGGCGAAGGTGAGGTGGTGGCTTCGGGGTGCTGGTGCTGCTGGCGATGGCAGATCTGCAGGTGAAGGTCGACGCGAAGAGGAGGCACGAGCAAGACAGCGGCGATGCATCCTCAGCGGCGTCAGCAACACATGCAGGAGGAGGACGACGAGGAGGAAGCACGTCTGCAGGTGCTCGTCGGTGGCGAGCGCGGGCGGTTATTGGTCCGTCGGCACCGCGTGAGGAGGAGGCGTAGCTGCGTCTGGACGGCGCGGTGTGGAGGAGTCGCTGGAGCGGAGGAGAAGGAGGTGATGAAGTGGTGGTGCTGGTGGCTCGGGTTTGGTGGTGGCGGCCGGCGGCGAGAGTTGTGTGGTGTGTTATGTGTTTTTGTTGTTTTTTTTTCTTTTTTCTCTTGGTTTTGTTTTACTGACTGTTTTGTGTTTGCAGAGGAAGGAACGGAAGCTGGGCAGGGTTGTTTGCAGAGGAAAATTTTGTGGAAGAAAAAGATGATGGTGTTGGTGCACTGGAAGTTGATGAAGACACGGGAAAAGAAAGGGAAAAGTTTTTTCACAGGTTACACAGGAGAGACACAGGCAGCACAGAAAAGAGGCGGCGGCAGCCTCAATTATGCACTTACTGTGCAGCATGTGAGGCGTGTCCCGTCCGGACCAAAAAATAACTATAACACCCCCTTGACTTTTTTTTTGGCCCGATAATTCGAGATTAAACCTGACTTTTCTTAAGATTCCTGGACCCGAAAAATACCAACTCTGGTCCGAAAAATCCGCAGAAAAATTGGGAACGTGGGGTAAGAGTCAGTTTTAGAATCCGATGCATAATTTACCTTTAAATAATTACCCAAGATTAATTTCATAAGGTAAATTACTGTACAAGGCTTTTTACAGTCCAGGTAAAAACATAAATTTTACCCGGGCTGTTACAAAAATCCTAGATCAGAATTTTCTTGTCGACAGCGATGCTGCTAGCTATCTGGACCATTCCTTCAGCAGCGCCCAAAATCGCCAAATAAGCTCTATATTGCGCCAAATTGCACCTGAAAGCAAGCAAGGATAAGGAACGATGGATTTGACATAAAAAGAAGTGATTTAACATCTAAATGCATGAATTTTCGATGAATGCAAGGCCAAAAGACTACAGTGTGTGTTGTAAAATATATGTAATTTCATGCACATCACTACTTAATTTGTAACGGCCCGAGTAAAATTTATGTTTTTACCGGGACTGTGAAAAAAGCTTTGTACAGTAATTTACCTAATGAAATTAATCTTGGGTAATTATTTCAGGGTAAATTATGTATTGGATTCTGAAACTGACCCTTACCCCACGTACCCGATTTTTCTGCGGATTTTTCGGACCAGAGTTGATATTTTTCGGGTCCAGGAATCTTAAGAAAAGTCAGGTTTAACCTCGAACTATCGGGCTGGAAATTAAGTCAAGTGGGTATAATAGATATTTCCTGGTCCGGACGGGACACGGCTGCATAATTGAGTCACGCAGCTGCCTTCTCCTGTGCTGTCCGTGACTTCCCTGTGTAGTCTGTGATTTCCTTTCTTTTTCCCGTGACTTCACCAATTTGCAGTGCACCAAATCTTCTCTTCTGCAATTCTTCCTCTACACCAAATACTGCCCAGTTCTCGTTCCTTCCTCTGCAAACACAAAAACCTGCAAAAGAAAGAAACACACAAAAAAAGAAAACAAAAATACACAACACACACAACGACCGGCCGCCACCACCAACCATCGAGCCACCACCACGTATAGCCGACCCCACGACCGCCACCTCTCCCTCTACCTTCCTGCTCACTTGCTGCCGCCGGAGCCACACGCAGAACCCGACGACAGAGCCGCCCGGATCTGCCGTTCCTCCCTTGCCACTCGTCGCTGCAGACACTGCCGACACCGACCGAAGTCGCCGCGACGAACCCGCCCTCGCTTCCTTCGCGTCACGCTGCCGGACGACGTGAGACCCGAGCCCGCCTCCCTCTTCTGCTCGTCGCCGTCACAAGCCACCGTAGCCGCGCCTTCTTCCACCATCGTTGAGCCGCCGGCCGTCTGCATCAAGGTGAGCCCGTGAGTGAGGGTGACCCGGATATGGGACCCGGTTCTGATGGATGGGTTTTGTGTTGGGTTGGGCTTTAGCAGGTTGGGCTTGGTTATGGTTAGGTTTGATTTGGGCTAGGGTTGGGTTTTTGCATGTTGGGCTTGCGTTTTGGGCCTGGGTTTCTGAACATGGGCTGCATAGTAAGGCCCAGTCCAAGATAATTAAAAAATAATAATAAAAAAATAAATAATAGGAATATATAATCTGGAAAATAAATTATGGAACATAATTTTCTTTTTCCTGGAAAAATAATATTAATGATTATATTCTTTTTGAAAGGAACTAAAAATATCATATGATTTATATCCTTAAAAATAAATATATGGTAAATACCTTTGATATAAATACTATGGATATAAATGGTAATATATATATATGGGATATGACTATTTTTGGAAAATTAAGATAGTTATGTTATGGTCATTTTAATAATAGTATGGTAAGTGATTTTTATGAAAATATCTTTGGAAATTAAATACGTTAGGGTAATAATCTTTTTACGAATAGTTAGAAATATGTAAATGTTATAATTTTCAGAAAGATTATCTCATAGTAATTATATTTTTGGAAGGGATAATCGATATGGGGAATAAAAAGCTTAACGGAAATTATTTTGGGAAAATATATATACTTACGGTAAATATTTTGTTTTGGGAAAGAATATAAATACGCATGGAAATATTCTGGAAAGGGTAATATCAAAGTGTATACCGGAATAATAACCGGGTATAAGTACAGTATGGTATTTTGACACAGGAATAGATGATGATGATAACGGGGTTTCACCGGGACGTAAACGAACCAGTTTAGGTTTTATTTTTACGGTATAGCATCATTTGCATTTATGTGCATCTTATGTGAGTATATGCTATTGTTTGCTATTTAGGAGCCGATAACGAGCAGTATCCCGAGGAACCGGAGCCGGGACAATTTGAGGACTTTCAGGAGTAGGGAAATCGGCTAAGGTGAGGATGGATAACCTTTGATATGTTGCACATGATACTGTGTTTGTTTTTCTGTGATTATTTGCCTGATTGAACTGCTGAGCCAAATGAGTTTGTTTGTGGTATTTTTGTTGTTGTTGTTGATTGTGGATAAACTGATATGATGAGATAATTGGATGATTGGAAGTTGTATTGACGACTTATTTGTCACTAGGAAAGTAGTGGTACGACTAGATGGTTAGAGACTGTTTGTGGTGGCTATGATCTGGGTTACTTGTGATAAGCATGTCTATGCTTGGGATGTCTATCCCGTGATTATATTTTTGGGATGTCTATCTCTGGGATCTATATTTTTGGGATGTCGATCCCTGGGTTCTCTTGGATTGATCTAGCACTCGGAACATGTTAATAACCAGGTACGACCCTAGCTTGTCCAGTGACAGGGCCCCGAAAGATAAAATTGGTAATAATAAATATTCTTTTGGTCTTGCCTCAGTTATTTTCTGGTTGTTTCTCTGTTATGTCTTTTGCTGGAATTTCACTTCGAAAGTATTGTGTCTGCCTGCATATTACTGTTTATCCTTCGTCGGTGAGCACTTCGGACTCACCCCTCGCCTGCGGGGTTTCATCCCATAGGATGAGTTGTTCATAGTTCAGGTACGTGGTTCGGCCAGCTGCTGTTTCTACTCCACCAGACCCCGGATCCATACCTCCGCTGCATCTCATTCTAAGTCTTCCGCTGCTTGTCTTTCTATTGAGTTATTGCTGTTGGGGATATTTTCTGCTGCTGTTGTTGCTGTATTATATTTGTTGTTGTATCCTATGTCCTCTGCTGTTGGTTAGAATGGAGTGCAATGGCTTGAATAATGGTCCCCGGGATCGGGTGACGGATGTTGTATTTGAGATTGCTTGTATTGTATTTTACATTGTATGTACTGTCTGCTACTGTAATAAGAATAGTTTTGGCACGTGTTTACTGTGTACGGTAAATACGGGTCGGGGCGCTTCATAATTACTATTTACGATTAGAAAATTATAATTAAATTTTTTCACATAAGTTTTAGGGATAAGAAATGCGGAAAGGAAAGATAAGTAACAATATTAGCATTTTGCCAACGACTCGATCAATAATCTTATTAAGTTGAGAGTTAAAAAATTCTAAAATTCTAACATACAAATATCATAATTTAAAAATTTATAACCTTTAACAATCGGGCCATGTCCGCATTCGCAACTGCAAAAGATGCCAAGGAATATTATGAAAAGTTTAAAGAGGTAGATCCAACTATAAGAATGAATGAAGATTCGGAATAACATTGGATTTCCTGTATTACAAGACAAAATCACGAAATCAACAATCGTGCAATAAATAAAATACAATAATCATGAAATCATCAATGATGTAATGAATAATATAAACGTATTTTAATTATGTATTTTCATTAAAGTTGTCAAATTAATAAAGCTTAAAATATTATAAAAGAGGGTATGCCTTCTCTATTTTGTGTAAACGATTTCAATGTGATTTAAGGATCATTAGTTGTGTGTTTCAAAGTTCTTTAGTTTTAGCTTTAACAATCCTTTCAATTTAACTAATAAAATTCGTAATCATATATATTTAATTTTGAAAGATTAAGGATTTGAGTGCCAGATACATTTTTAGTTCTCATTATTATTCCAAATTATAAGATCTAATTAAATAAAACAATCTTCAGTATAGTTTCCAAAATACAATTCCAAAATTTACATGAAATCCAAAAAGGACCTTCGCTAAACTTCCACACATGAGCAACATAAAAAATTACCCTAGTTTTTATGTATAGAGAGTCTTTAACCTAAACTCACCCACCAAACCCTGTTAAAAACCAAAACTTACCCACCCACCCAAACAGACTTCACGCAAGGCAGATAAACCCACACAGTGAATTGTCTCGATTCCACCGTAGAGAATGGAAGACTTTTGTCTTGTCAGTTGCAACACCCAATGCACTCCACTGCCAGAAACCATACTACTAAGATATTACTGGCAGAGAGAGCATAAAGTGCAAGGCAAATATCACAAAATTACAAAAAAAAAAAAAAAATTAGAAGACCCAATTTTCTGTACGAACTGAACTGACATGACACGAAACGACGGGTCATGGATCAGGGAGTGGTTAATAAGTATTAGTAGTTAATAAACTCTAGCATTCTGATCGTTTACCCCTGCACAAATAAATATCACCGTCCGTCTACCGGCCAAAATTAAGACAAAAGTAAAAGAGCCCCCACCTGTTACACTGTTACATTGTTACTAGTTACTACGGTGTTGGACTGGAACTGGAAACGCCAAACCGAAGGAGCGCAGTTAAAAACCCCTTCCCCTTCCCCTTCCCCTTCCTTCACCTTTTCTGTTTTGTCGCTCTCTGTCTGTCTATTGGTTTCTTCCTTTTTGCATTTTTTTTTTTTCTAGACAACTTAACTGCTTACCCACCAGTAGCGGAAAACATACAAACGAGAAGAATGCACACACCTCAGTTCCCTCCAGTTTCATGGTCATCATTTGCTGCCATGGCTTTAAAGAACCCTTCTTTGTAAGCTGAACCATACTCCATCCGTCAGGCAAGCTTAAAATAACCATTCTTTTTCTTCTTCCTCCCTTTACTTTTTTTCTTTCTTTCTTTTGTTCTTTTTCTTTTTCTGAAGTTTGTATCTTTTTTTGGTTTTAAATTGATTTTTCTCTTGTCTTTTTTGGTATTTTGTAAACAGGTTGTGTACTTGTGTTGTCCTGCCCCATTTGCTGTTTGGTTTGGTTTGCTAGAGAATGGGGCGTGGAAACAGAATAGCTTTTGGTTTGGGTCCGATTGGTGACCCGTACGGAGAGGATGAGAGGTCGGCCAGGCGACGGAAGAGAAGGCACATCACCGCTCAACCGTCTCCCTCTCTCCATAATTCTTCTCCTCCTTGTCCCGCCGGTGACTTAGTTTTAATTAACCTTGATGATGAAGACAATGCTGTTCATCTTACTGGGTTTCCAGGTGCTTCTCTAAGTCATTGTATTCACAGTAGTGAAGAAACCCTTGATGTTGATTACGTTGAGTTCTTGGATTCTTTAGCTCTTACACCACATGTTGGTAGTGATGCCTATTATGATTATACCATGGCATGTGGTGATACCAACTCTTTGAATTGGGGTACTGAGGATGATAATGTTGCTGGTACTAGGAGGGTTGATGATTTTAGTACGAACCCCAAGTCTGTAGATAGTCTTCTTGCTGATGTTGCATGTGCTGATGATGTTAACTATGCTGAAGCAGCTGCTGTGAATGGTGATGGTGTAGATATTAGGGTTGTGGATGATACTCTTGCCCATTGTTCTGTAGATGAACTTGGAGCAGAAACTCTTGACATGGCTAATTGTAATGCTAGGTTTGTGGAAAGCGGTAATGTTGTCGCTGCAGATGCTCACCGTATGGATGGTGTAGATGATGTTGCCACAGCTCATGCTCACCGTATGGATGGTGTAGATGATGTTGCCACAGCTCATGCTCACCGTATGGATGGTGTAGATGATGTTGCCACAGCCCATGCTCACCGTATGGATGTTGTAGATGATGTTGCCACAGCTCATGCTCACCGTATGGATGTTGTAGATATGTTGCAAGATGAGACAGTTCTGGATAATGAGACTATTCACGGCTCTCTTGACAATGCTACTGTTGGTGATGAAGGTGTTGATCGTGACTGTGATGTGGATTCCAGGGCTAAGGATGTAGTTGCTAATGACAACAATGCAACTGCTAGGTCTATGGGGGATAATGGTGGTAATGATGCTCGTATGGATGACGTGAATTCTAGGTTGAAGGATGATTACGTTGTTGATGGGTCTCGGGACGGCCAGGAAGATACTAATGATGGTAATGCCTATGCTAGTTCTGAAGATGATACCGATGAAGATGATGCTTTTGGTGTGGATCCTTCTTACAAGATGTTCGTGGAGAATCTAAGACGTCATGGGAAATCATATGTGGTTAAAATCTGCGTTGATGATGAAGTATCGTTATGTGTCAAGTATGAGACAGATAATGAGCTGCATGCTGTATGTAATGAAGTAATTCCAGAGACAGCAAAGGATCGTCCAATGAGAGAAGATGCTGCATATGGCAAAGTTTTGAGGCGTGTTTTGAGGAAGGGAAAAATAGAAACTAAGAGTGGTTCAAGGAGGAAAGCCGTTAAAACCAGTATGAGATTGGAGAGTATTCCTGTTGGAAAAAGGGGTTCAGTCATCGAAAATCAGCTGGAGAAGGAAGTTTTTGAACCTCCTGCCTGCAGAACTGGCAGGCACATGTGTAAAAAGCCTAGGCTAGAAACGTTCAGCGATTCTAGGAGGCAGAAAACTCAGAATGGAGCAATTTTGGGAACTATTCGAGCTAGAGAAAGAAACTGGTCAGCTGTTGCAGGAGATAGGAAAAAGGAACCGGCTGATCCTGTTTTGGGCAGAGCTTGTTGGCACACAATAAAATCTCATAGTCCTAAAGTTGGTGCTAATCAGGTACCCACTCCGAAAAGTGGTAATAGCCTGGGAAGAGATGTGATGAGAACTGAGAGTAATTCACAGGAAAATGGTCTAAAAGCTCGAGCAAAATCAAGGAAAGTTCAAGCTAAAGAGAGAATGACTGCAGTAGTTGAACGGGAGGTGAAAATGAAAACTGCAGATCCTGTTTCTTTCATGGGTTTTAGTGGTACAGCTAAAATAACCCCCCCAGAAGTTCTTGGTTCAATTGATTGTAAGAACAAATGTGAGGCAAAATTGCATGATTTAAATGAAACCTGCAGGAAAAGTAGAAAGTCTCTGAATCAAGATGGGAGGCCTGGGGTGCTTGAACCCAAAGCTGGTCCAGAACTAACACATGACAGTGATGACAGTCATTCCTCTGATTTAGAAGTGCTTGGAACTGGCAATGGTGCATCTTGCGGGGAATACAATTCACCATTTGTGACTTCAAAACCACCTACTTCACTTGTAAGTCTATTTTCGTTCTATTATCTTTTTTTGTTTATATATATAACAAGTCCATGCTATATTTTACTTACCCTAGCATGTTTCTGAATGACTGAAACTTGTCGTTTTTTGGTTGTCTACCACCTGTTATGTTTTGCAGATTATAATTGAAGATGATATGCAGTGCAATGGAAATTGTGGCTCTGCTAGATCTACTGTGTTTAAGACGAGGCTTATAAAAGTTCTAGATAAGGCTTATAATGAAAAGGAGTATTTAGAACTTATGGCCAAAGTATCTTGCAAGAAACCAGTAGAACGTGAGAGGATGTTGCGCGGCAGTACCAAACAATATCCGTCTGACATTATGGGCAAATCTTA
Source organism: Turnera subulata (assembly GCA_028386065.3). Taxonomy (NCBI): domain Eukaryota; kingdom Viridiplantae; phylum Streptophyta; class Magnoliopsida; order Malpighiales; family Passifloraceae; genus Turnera; species Turnera subulata. Next base: position 881 of record JAKUCV010002169.1, on the reverse strand, counting down.
TCTTGATCAACATCGTGGTAATTTTTCCCCAAGACTAGTTTTACCTCATTTCCCATATGCATCTGTTCGTTATATTTGAAAGAGGCAAAACAATAACAGAAGGAATTGCGGTTCTAATCTTGCCATTTGCAGAAGGACTACAATTGGTACGGGGAAAGGTTCTTGGAATTTTTTTACTTGATTTTCTAGGTTTACCAAGAGTCTGTAAATTATTTTTTATTTTTCTAGCTTTTCCTGTTAACAGGTAATTATTGAAGCTTAAAAGGTTTTGTCCTTGTCTTCTTTCTACTTTGACACAGACGTATCCAAGCAGAGCATTTATTAGTTTGAAAATTTGTATTACCTAAATATGTGGCTGATGAATGTCTTCTGTTATAAATTTGCACTTTTTTGCAAGGATTTATAATTTTTCTAGCCAAATCTTGCTCTGATGATGAGGATATATGATCTGGTGGTTTTCCACTTTGTTCATGGTTTTAAACTTCCATTCCTAGTGGGTTCGTGTCCTTATGTGAGCAATGTCAAGGGTTCGCTGGGAAGGATAGACATTGGGAAAATAAGAGTATTTTGAAAATGAGAGAAAGAGATCTGAGGGGTTGATACCCTTTTTTAGTTGTTTTTTTTTACCTGTTGGTGCTTTCCTCATGTGTTTGTTTCCTATCGGATTATACTGCATTGCCCAAAATTGTGCTAGTAATCATAGTGGATATAATTTATTTCCTTTCTGGCCTTGAAGATTTTGCAGAACTGATAAGTTCAGCAAAAGGGGATCGACCTAAATGTTTGTTTCTCTTGCGTGGTTTCTTTTATTGGTTGGAGGTGAGTCTTCTAATTCCATATCATTTTATTTGTTCATATTCCATATTACCTGTCCATTTCGC
>JAKUCV010002168.1:4205-20592 GCA_028386065.3 Turnera subulata | reverse complement strand
AAGAACATCTTGCATTGTTTTTCCTGCAATCATTCCAATAACCATGGGGATCCGCAGATGGTGGTGCTAAGCTCGACTGGATCTGATTTAACATGATAAAGAGATGAAAAGACTTCAGAGATCTTTCATAAGGAAGTTTGTATATACTTCTAGTTGATTAAAGGACTTCAAGCAATACTGGGAATTGCTTCCACAAGTTATCCAGCTTAAAAGGACCAATCAGTCAGTAGCAAAAAAGTTCCAGGTTAATGCATCCTTGCATCTATACATTGGAGAAGCGAACTCAAAAGGATTATTACCTGCCATGAATCATAGGCTGTGTTGAGGACAAAAAGAGGGGTTTTCACATTGGCTATTAAGTTTTGAGGGAAAAAGCACTGCACCAAAGCACAATTACAGAAAGGTGAGTTCTAGTCACTTCATACATTCGGATTAGAAGATGCCTGAGAAATTTTTAACAGGAAAGTGAATAGAAAAAGATTACCGAAGTTGGGTCTAGGTGGTTAGTGCATATGCGTGGCAGGTTAGGCTTAACACCCTGTAATAAGTATGATAATTTCCAACAAATATTCAGTACAAGTATTACCAGAAGTTCAAAGCATCTAGCTTTCTGTGGCTGTACAATGTCTAACATCAATAAATACCTGCAAGCCCACCACTCCACCGAACATATTCCGTAAGCTGCGCCCACCAGATACATCCACTCTAGAATTCCAAAATGTCCATGAAGTAGCAAGTAAGATAATAGACAAACTAACACTTAGAGGAGAAAAGCAACATAGAGTGTTAAATATTAATAGTACTTACGCATCAAGGAATAAGCCAGCATCACTCAGGCATTTGACTTTAGTTTTTCTTGGAAACAAGTTTCTGAACTCATCACAGTGTAAAATAGAAGCTAAGCCCCCAGCAGAGCACCCAGAGAGAAGAGCCTGAAGTGCCCAAAATTGTAGTTACAGCAGCAATTGCGAGAAGAAAAGGTGAACAGAAAGAGGTAGAGGGCCAGAAATGTAGACCTGATTAGCATAGCGCATTCCCTTGGACATCAACTCTTCCATTGCAGCTGACCATATACGTTGTCCTCTAAATTGCAGTTGTGCAGCCTAAGACAGGTGCATTAGATGTCCACAGTTAACAAGAAATATGGCTCTGTACTTGCACAAGTGTCTCCAAACAAATGATCTGGTATGACTGACCAGAAAACAAAAAGAAAACTGAGCAGTTATGCTACAAATGATGGCAAACCTTATTTTCACTGTCCCCAGCAAAAGATGCACCATCACAATAGCGCAATTTTACTCTGTTCCAGTTGAAAAAATCTGCAACCAATGCCAAATAGCATGAATATACTTGAGCAACGACCAAATCCAACAAGAAGAAAGATAAAGAGAACAATTTGATTATTCTTAATGATACAAAAGAAGTTGGAGATTTGAGGCAAAACCAGGATTCTCTTGAGGTTTGTTGCTGAGTATTCCTGTGAATGCCAACTGTTTTTCCATGAATTTGGATGAACCACGCCGGGTTGTCTTGCGGTAGACACAATTTCTGATGGTATTGCACCACCCTCCACCCTGCACAAGATTTTAGGCAGTCAAGTTCTCTATGTGGAAGACTGTCAACTGAAGCAGTTTATGAGACTTGCAAAACCAGCTGGTTTAGCAGAAAGAATGGGCTAGAAAAAAGACAGAAATAGTTGAATGCAATAGGGCTGTATAAGCTTCCCCCAACACACAATTCTATATTAATTTTTCACACCCTTTTGTTGAATGTATGTTTTAACTTAGAAGGGAAGTTCCAAAATGCAGGAACATTAGTTATTCCACTTAGTTTAGTTCCACAAAGAATTGCTACCTTGATAGTTCCATAAATGATTAGAAAAAAAGAAAAAGAAGAAAAAGAATTATGGAAGTGTCAATTTGATCAGCCAACACTTCAATAGTTGTACAAAATAAAGTCTGGTTAATCTACAATAAATCAACTTCTCCTATCGTACAAAGTTGAAATATGCATAGCTATGCAGGATGGGCAGGAAGAAGCAATATTCCACTGGTGAATCACTATATTAGTAAGAAGAAGGTGATGATAATACAAGGAGGAAATGACTTTCCAACTAAACAATGACAGGATTAAAAAGGTGGAGCCCAAACCTCCAATTGAATGAGCCAACTGTTTGCTCCTGAACCATATCCACGATGCAAATGATACCCAGGCAATGTTCCATCCAGACAAACTGTGACACAAGCACACCAAAACAGTTATTAGGGGACTTTATCACCTGGATCCAAATATTAATATTAGTTTCCACATCAAACGGTTCATAGTCCCTTTTTTTTTCCCTTTTAGATTCTTAGATTTTATGTTACCTCACTTATTTCTTAACCTCTGATCTAGGAAGGAAGGGTATTATTGTATAACAAGGGAGTGAATCCTAATCCCTCAAATCAAGCTTCTTAATTAAAACTCCGAAACATTAGCAGCAGATACATGACCCAACAATTTATTTTCTCTCCATAGAGCGATACATTAGAAAAAGAAAAAAAACATAAATGGAAAAAAGGGGCAGATTAATAGACATAATTAACGTGATTGAATTTACATTTTTTTAACAATGGATTAACATGGTTGATTCTTTGATTATCCACTACACCAGGTATACTACAAGTGTTACGACATGGAGTTTTCCTTATTTGGTACGTAAGTGTTACAATGAGTAAAGGCAAAGGAAGAAAACAACAAAGTATTTCCTCCCCCAAAAAAAAAAAAGACATTAAAGAACAGAACAAAATTAAATGTCATAATCTGACCAATGAACTAACAAGATGATTGGACGCAGAGGAGCAACAAAGGAAAAAACAGGGCCACAAGCACCAGAACGTACCAAATATCAATGCCTTTCTTTAAAAAAAAAAATAATAACAATAATAAATCCTAAACTCATTTTTTTTTCCAATAAAAAAAAAAAGACAAAAGGTCCTTTTGTTCTTCTCTTTCCACAGTTGCAATAATGGAGTGGTGGAAAGGAAAAATAAGAAAAGAAGCCAGAAAACAAATCTAGATTAAGAACTCAGCAACCAGTTCTGCAGCAATGCAATATCAGCAGCAGCTAAATCTGCTATGCTGCAATGCCATATTGGGGAAAGAGCTAAAGCTAGATCAGTGTGTACTCTGATACTCTCTTCTAATTCCAAACAGAACCCAAAAGTACCAAAAAAGGGGGAAAAAAAGGAAAAGGAAACACAGCAAATTAGCTAATCAAAACTAAACAAAAAGCAGTCTTTAAAAGGGAATAAAGTTGAACCTGCTCCTTTGGCTCCAGCTCCTTGAATGAGAGTTAGTCCCACCCACAAAGCATTTTGGAATGCAGCAGCTTTAGATTCATTGTAATGGCCGTAATAAGCTTCAGCTTCAGCTTCAGCTTCAGTGTGGAACACATCTGTTTCATTCATGTAAGAAAACCCATCTGCCCATTTCCCAGAAACACAGCAGACCACAGCAACCAAAACCCACAAAAGATTCATGCTTTACTACCTCTCTCTCCCTCCCCCTTGGTTAAAAATCAAATCTTGAAACAAAAGTTGAATACTTTGCCTAGCTAAGGACTAATGTGCATTTTATAGCTAGCTAGCTCTTAAAAGTGTGTTAATGAATTGCTGCTATTAAGGGTAATGAATGGTATTTATGAACAAAACTGTCTGTTTATTACAGAGTTAGGGGGGCCTAAAAAAGGAATGTGGAAGGAAATGTAAAAATACTACTAGGAAACAAATGGAAGGAAGAGAGGGAGAGAGGGAAGAGGGGTTGTGGTTTTGGCAAGTGAAGAACAGTACTTGCTTTGCCGGGTCTTTTTAAAGGGTTTTTGTTTACCTGAGGGCAGAGGCACGTTTGGAATCTAAAGCTTAGATTTGCTAGTATTTGTTAGTGGGTTTTGAATCAGGAGCATCTATCTAGTTTTAATGTTACTACTTGTTTGACCCCATCATATCACAGACACCCCCACAGCCGTCTGATGTCAAATGATACCTGCTGATTGGAGTAGTGATGTGGGGCCAACGATGCAAGGCGGTGGTGGTGGTGGTGGAGGTGGTGGTGTTAATTAGTTTTAAATTAGAATCACAAGATGATCATGTATATATGCATGCATATATATCAGGAGATCAGTGGATGTTATTTATTTGTCCACATATTTTTTTTCCTGGTTTATGTAATGTTGTTTATGGCCTACTTTGAGGTTCTGGATGGGACTAGTGCAAGAAGAAAGGAAAGGATCACAGCTGTATTCATGTTCTTTTTATTAATGATTGGCCCAAATTTTTGGATCGGAACATTAGGGTTAATGACAAACTCATTAAATTATTACTACTACCGCTACTACTACAATGTGACTGCAAATCTGATGTTAGTACTAGCTAGTACTGCTAGTGCTACTGCAACTTTAGACCCAAAAAAAAAGGCACTGCTACTACTACTTTAGATCTAATAGTCCATAAATGCGGCGTGGTAATATTTTATAGAGTTCAGATTTTCTGTTGTGATACTCTTTTCTTTTTGAGAATGGCTAAATCTCAGTTTTTGGAACTTCAAGTGCTGCTAGAACTAGTTGCACTTTTTGATAATGTCTGATCCTAAATTAGTGAGTTCTATAATTGGTAAAAAGATATGGCTTGATATCAACGATCAAGGGGATTCTAATGAGAACAGCAATTAGACTTTGAATGAGGCATGCCTGGTCCTTGGCATCAAGTGATGTTTGAGGCTTATACTATAGCTTTTATGTAATTCTGTGTCGATCTAAGTCTCACTTCATGTGAATCTGCACCATTAGTTATTACTACCACACAATTACTAGTAGTAACAATTAAGAAATCCCATGTCCTTGTTTTCCTTGACCAACACATTAAAGACATCAAGATTGACAGTAGTAGTAGTTTAAAATTAACTCTCTGGTTCCATGTTTTCAGGCCTCTTAATTATCAACATGGATTTGCACATGGTTTTGTGGTACCAGAAAGGAAAACTTGTAGTGTATTAAAAGAACAAGCTCTCTTTAATTATATTTATATATGGGAACAACTTAATTTCACAATTTTCACTCAAAATGAACCTCAGATTAGGCGTGAGCCTCCAATCAATCAATGTGAATAGTGCGGATTTATTGGCTATAATCCTCTAATTTAATCCCCGATCTGGCTCTCTGATGGCGTGGATTATATATAATCTTTTAGGGTCAAAAAAATGTTCCATTATTAATTTTATTTGTTCTTATATGGTTAATTGGGGGCCACAATCAATGCAAGTTCCAGGCCTTAATTAACGAGGCTAATCCATTGGTGATGGTGGGCACTAATAAGATTTGAAAGGCAGGCAAGAAGGAATGATTTAATTAGAAGCTAAATTTTTTGTTTTTATGTTTCAAAATTATGAAAGTTGCCAACTTGACCAACATCGTCTTTGGACTTGGCATTTTCACACAGGGACCTTCACTAGTCACTAGTCAGTCACTAGCAAAGGCTAAATGTCATATGATTTTATGGTTACACTTGTCTCATATATATCCTACCCAAAAATTGACAATCTGAGGACTCTTCTTCTTCATTTGGTTCAGGTGACTCATAATTAAGTATATTATTTATTCCATCCATCCTTGCAGTTTGGGCTAACATTTCTTTTACACGTAAACCCCCACAGATGGATACCACCAGGCATTTCGTTCAACCATTTTTTTGAATGTTTCCCCTAATTTGGTTAACTACCTAAAAGTGCATGGATATTGATAGAGATATGTATATAAAAAAAAAGAATAACAAAATAATAAATTGGAGAAGGAAAATAAATTAGCATTACTACTTTTTTTTTTATGCTAAAAAAGAGTATCCGGTTCTCCTCATTGCTCAACTCAACGCATCTTCCCTTGTACAGAGTCTTTGTACATTCATTCCCATCAAAATTCCAAATATAGAACCATGATCGTGTAAATTAAGAAGTTACTGTAGATTTAGGTTTAGTGATATGAGTAAATTAAATTGTACTACAATTAGAATACAATAATTTCTCTTCAGATGGTGTGACTGTGATGTACACATTCATTCCACAAGAAGATGTTAATAATTAAAATATTATTTTAAACATGTTTAAACAGTTAATTTGTGGCTAGGAGTAAGAATTTTAGGCTAAGTTTCATTTCACACAATTAATTTAAATTACTTCTTTTTGATGCAAAACAACTTAATTTAGTAATCTAATGTTTTGATCCAACAAATTGGTCATGTAACTTTCTAAAGATATTAAATTTGCCATTTCGTCTTGATGTATTATGTACTATAGCAAAATAATGATATTCTTTTTAAAATAAAATAATAAAACTAAAAAAATAATAAAAAAAAATGGTGTTTCCACGGCGGCAACGAAGTAAGGCCAACAATTCAATTCCTTATATATATATATATATATATATATATATATATATATGTAACCAAGGAAAACTAACAACCCCCAAAGTAAACGAGAAACCAAACAGAGAGAATTCCCTAAAGATCACCTTTCTTTCTTCCCGCCCGAATTCCCAAATTTTTCACCTTTCTTTCTTCCCGCCCGCGCGTCCCTCTCCTTGGTGGCGATGGCGGAAACATTCGCCCTTACTGTGGTAGAATTGAAGCAACTTGATCGTCTCCGTGAGTTTGCTGCTTGCAGACTCGCTTTCGAGCTGGAAGAATATGAGGAAATTCGAGTACAGGCCTGCAAAGAGAGAATCGAGAGGGAGATACGGGAAACTGTTCTTGAGCAATTGGCCCTCACACAGAGTAAGCTAGCTTCTTGGTTTTCTTTTCTTTTTCTTCTTTCTTCTTCTGCCATTTCTTTTTTTTTTTTTACTTGGCTCAGAATTCCCTGATTTTTCAGAATCTCTCGCCATCCCGTGCGGCACCAAAATGGAGGTGCTGTCCTACCACAGTGGTTTCCGGGGCTTCTACACCGCCACCGTTCTCTGGCGCGCCTCCTGCGACGACCGTCTCCAGTACGACTGCGAATTCGACCAAGAAGATGAGGACGGGACCAAGAAGATGCGAGCGGCGGTCCATCGGGGCCGGCTCCGCCCCCCTCCGCCCCCTGAGGAGAAGCCCATGGCTTTCAACCTCGGGGACGGAGTCGAAGCCTTCCACAACCAAGGCTGGTGGGAGGGGACGGTCACCGAGGAGCTGCAGGACGGAAAGCTCGCGGTCTTCTTCAGGCTTCGTAGGGAAACGATCCTCTTTGAACAGGACAGGTTGAGGCTTCACCGGGTCTGGAAGCCGCTCGACGACGAGGGGGAGACAAACAATGAGGTTTTTCTTTATACGTTGTTGGATTTCTTGTGGGTCTCTGTATGTTGTACTGATTCTTGCGTGTTTCCTGATTTGAGGTATTAATTAATGTTAGATTCTGAAAATTAGTTCTTCTGGTTGGTTTTGTTAATTTGAGGGTTTTTGTTGTGGTGATGAAATTATCGACGAGGTATTAATTAAGTTAGATTCTGAAAAAAATGTGGTAGTTTTGGTATTTATTTGAGGTACTAGTATGTATGGCTACTGAATTGTGGTTCTGCTTGCTTTGATGATGTTTTGCTGCTAAAAGAAATGCGAAAAAGCAAAAAAAGTGTGGTCTGGGTGATGATGGTTGTTCTTGCTTGTTGGTTTTGGTAAGAGTTGTTAGGATATGATGATGATGATGTGTTGCTATGTTCTGATAAGGATAGAGTTATACTTGTGTTAACTGTTATTGTTCTGATTAGGTTGTTATCATTGTTGTGATTTACTCCTCTGCACTTGTAGCTCATCAGATGAGCACTGAATAACTGTAAAGAGAACTATAAATACAATACACGGCTGCAGTCTTATTTACTGAGCCTTCACAAATCTTTCTTTTGCAATTCATATTTTCACATGGTAACTCTATGGTGTGATTTGGAAACATGAATCTGTCTCTATTGTTTCTGCTTGAGGAGGCTCTGCCTTTTCTGTAGATTGCTTTTGGAATAGTCTTATTTACTGAGCCTACAGCATAACTGCATCATGTCAGTCATCCTAAAACACCTCAGTCTAAAACCTCTGGAGTTGACACTGTCATACCTTCCTCCTCACAGTCCGGTTCTTTGATCCCTCAAGCCCAAGAATTCCAGAGTCTCAATCACTCTCGTCACTTTTGTCTCTGTCCAACTTACTGACACAAACTATGTTTTCTGGAGAGCACAGGTTCGACCCTTTCTGATGGGACAAGGGTTGTTTGGCTATGTTGATGGGTCTTTTCCATGTCCTTCTCAATTTACTACTGCATATTTTGTTCTGCTTTGTATCCCAGTTTTGAGGTGCACGAACTATATGTGATATTGTTTTGTTCCTTAGTTTATCAATTTACATGTCAGTGTGGTGGTGTATGTCAATTTCAGGGTGTTACAATTTCAACAATGACACCTGAGGATGATGAGCCCAAGATGCAGACTGAGATAACAAGGCTAATTGAACCAATGACACCTGAGGATGGTGAGCCCAAGATGCAGACTACGAGAACACTGCCAAGTGAATCTACAGAAGTGGAAGATGGTAGGAGCAGGAAAAAGCCTAGAGTGGATCCTAGTCCTAGAGATACAGTGTTGGAGGAGAAGCTCCCAAAGGCGATGCGAGTTGAGGTTACGAGTGAGGAGGGTTTTGGAGGTGCTTGGCTCGTTGCAAACATTGCTGAAGCTGTGGCGAATGACAGATACGTTGTTCAGTATGAGAACATTAGAACAGAAGATGATGCTGATTTTAAGAAAGAAGAATTTCCCACATCTCATATCAGGCCATGTCCACCAGACTTGAATGTTGATCGATTCAAGATGCTGGAAGAAGTTGACGCGTGGTATTATGATGCGTGGTGCGTCGGTACAGTTGTCAGGGTTCATAGTTCGAAATACACAGTATACATGATGGACACAGGGAAGGAACTGCAGTTTGAGCACTCGGCTCTACGGCCACATCAGGATTGGATAACTGGAAATTGGGTAATCCCTTCTGAGGTATGTATGTTTTGATAGCTTTGCTGATGATGCCTCTTTCTCATCTTATGTTGCTTGGGTCGTGTTGCTAAATCTTCGTAAAAATTAATTGCCATTGTGATAATGCTTGAATTCTCGGACTAGGTTATAAAATCCAGGTATTATTAATGTGCTGGAAAGAGGAATTGAAGAATAGCCTGCAAAAGTGGAAAGATTGTATTTCAGTTCTTGGATAGGTTGTCCTAGAAATAGATGAAATTTATGGATTCCTTACTGTTTCTATGAAGGTTGGAAAAACAGTATTTATTGTGTCAGTCCTGCCACAGGTCCCAGCTCAGATGAACTGGTTGTTGTGGCGGACTGATATTATGATGATGTCAAGTAACATAAATGGAAAAGTAATGTGCTAACTAGTTTTGCTGCTGTTTTTATTCTTTTTGCGATGACCTCTGTTTTTGCAGATCAGTATCTGGTGTTAAGTCTTTTAGTGTAACTACAATACATACTTGATATGTTCGGTTGTTTACGATAGTGATAGAATACTCTTAGCTGTATGATAAACTTGCATGATAAGCTTGACTGTTAAGCATATCACTGGTTGTACAAATCTTGTAACCATAATAGCATTATATAATTGACGTCCTTGGCTCTACAGTTTAAGTAAGCCAATTCATATTTTCTGAGTCTATTCTACAGTTTTCATGCCTGGTATAATGTGTGCTAATTATTGCCATTGCCATTTTCTTTCAGCGGTTGAAGAAGTGATTTCTGAAGAGAAGCTTAGTGATTTCTGCAGAAGTGATATGTGTAGATAGATATGCTTATGCTTGAGGCTTGGAGAGTACTAATCTTGGTGGTGACAGTATTACTGTATTGTCTGCTATATGTGATGTGATGAGATGAACCCACCAACTGTGGCCAAATATCTCACAATATAGACTTAGACCCTTTATATTGTCTGGGTTTCAATTCTACCAATGTGTTAAAGTGATTTTCCAGTATAAAGTGTATTCATGTTCCTCCTCTTTTTTTTTTTCCCCCCCTTTCTTTTAGGCTTAGTGACAAAACACATTATTTACTACTAGTCTACTACTACAACGTGACTGCAAAAATCTGATGTTAGTACTATACTAGTAGTCTAGTACTACTTTAGACCAACAAAAAAAAAAGAAGAGTACTACTACTTTAGATCTAATTGTCGCTGGACGTTGCTCGATGTTCCATTTGGTAAACACCATTAATCCAACCGAAAGAAAAACACTAGAAAAATACACAAACAAGTGGCACCTCTCGATATATCAAAGTTTTCAAAAGAAAAAGGAGAGGAGAGGCAGATTCAAACCACACCATCCAGCTGCGGGTTTTGGCTTCTGGCTTCTCCATTGCCACATAATTTTGATATATGAGAACAACAATATATTCCCTTACCGATTATACGTTTTTAATATGTTAACATTAGGTAATTTCAGACCACTGCAGATTTTATCGCGAAAAAAAAGGAATTATAAACTATTAATCACTTGATGCATCTAGGAGACTTGAATCTGCCTCGTATTGTTTTTGGAGAGGGAAAAAAATAAAAATTATGGTTTAAGTGACAACATACCCAAGGGTGCATATACATTGAGACATGCTTTGTACCTCAAAAGAATCTTTGACTGCATTTATAATCTATCATTCTAAAAATAAGAAAGCATTATTAGCAAATTTATTTACCAGGAAATTGAATATTGAAAACCCAGAAACCTGAATATTGAAAACCCAGAAACTAAAATTGAATAAATGCAAACATTCAATATCTTAATAAACAAAGTAATCATAGAATCTGATATTATCTTCATTCAAAAAACAGAGGGGAGTAGAGAAATTAACAATATTATCTTCATTCAATATAACTGATAGTGTTCAATATCAACCTCCAGTCAAGTTCAACAGACCTCAAGAAGCTCATACATTGCTGATTCATACTTGGACTCAACCTAACCAAGCAACTATCTACTAAACGCATCTATATAGTGAGTTGCATATTTCCTGCATGGATGGTTGCCACCCAAGATGAAATCTGTATCTCATATAAGAACATCGAGAACAGTCTCCATCAATTAGGTAAGGAAAACAAGAACAAAAAGAACAATGAACAAAACTAACAAAAACAGTATCATCATAAATTGTCCCTTGGCGCTAGCTTTCTTCATGACCACAGCCACTTTTTTCTGCAAGCAGATAAGCTATATATGTTACGATCAGGTAGAGCATGTGAAACGTAGTCTCAGATCCAAATCAGTAGAAAGAAAACAACCTGAACAAAATCAAGTCGTTTTGATGTGCTTTCCATTTCCATGCCCAAATCATCAATAATTTTCTCCTACAGCACCAACAGATTAGGTTATAGCAACTGCCAATGTCAACTGGATTTTCCAAAGAGTTAATGCATGGTTGCCAATAGCAATGCCTCCAATGCAATAGAATTAGCAGTAACTTTTATTCAAATGCATGCTAGGAGTAGAGGCATTGCAGTAACATCAAAATCCTAACCTGGCTACGAAGCTCATCATGTATGACACCACCAGGTCTCTGCACACTTGCACTAAGCTCATCCAACTCTTCTTGTTGCCTATGTACAAACACAAAACTAAGCACAGAACAAGAGATATATCTGTGATGTACTTTTATAAGGAAAGAAAAAGAAAATCATGATGTACTTTATAAGAAGCATCTGTCTATCTGATTCTGATCGGATAAAATCATCAGAGTCATTGTACTGATTGGATATAAGAAAAAATTAAATGTTGATTAAGAAAAAATTAAATTTTCTTTCTTGTCTGCTGGTCAAAAGACAAACCAATAACACAAACAATGAATTATATTCTTCATGGAAAGTTTGATTACCAATTGAATGATCAACAAACTTAATTGGCCATGCCACCACTGTTTCTTATACAGCTCCTGGTCAAGAAACCTTTGATGAAGAACATGCTTTTTGGGTGGAAAAGATAGAAAGCTAATGGCCATATGCATCTAAAGAAGAGAAAACAAGTAATGAGTGGACTAATTTTGCAAATAGAACAGCTTCTTCGGTTTGCCTGCATGGAAGTGCTTTCTCTTTTCCAATTCTATATATTGTGAAGCCTATAAAACTATAACCCACTGACCTCCCCTGGAAAGATCTATCCTAAGCAGGAATTAAATGAAACGATATATGCACAGTCCCACTAAACTACAGGTCACAACCATATAGACTATGACTTGTACCCTTGACCACATAGAAACACTACTAAAATAAGAATTCCTGCGACAAAGACCATCTGTATTCTGAGCAAAGTATAAAACCCAACAGTAGCCACCACCACTGAACTATATAAGCTTCAAAAGCAGATCAACAGTGACTAATTAAATTAAAAAGGGAGGATAGATAGAAAAGATAGCAAGCAATAACACTCCTTGTACTTGCCCAAGTGTATCAGCTTATTACACCTGATTCAGCATTGTCGCAACCTTGCCCAAAGAAGACTATATGAAGAATGAATGAAACAGCTAATATTGGTTTCTATTATTTTCTCTTTGCTGCAAAAACTCATCACTTCTAAAAGGTAAACTATAACTTTATGGAGCCAACCATAATCAGCTAGACCAGGACATTCCTTTTACTATGACTAAGAAAAGTTGTCAGCTGATCTGTGTCAATAATTCTTGAACCTTCTAAAATAATTAACAAATGGACCAAATGCTTTCCACACCTTATTTAAAAAGGAAATTTCACCAGATTGGTGCCTTTCATAAATGATTCTCTATTCTCACTTCTTTCTTATATGCCAATGATTCTCTATTGGCATATAGTGTAAGATCATCATACCCTATTGCAGGCGCTTACTCCATTAATAAAAATCTACTCTTGCAGGCTTTTTCACAAACATCATGCTGATTATTCTGACTACTTCTTCTCATCTATATTAAATTTGGTGGATAGGAACAAAACTGGACACTAGATATCCCAACAAACTTCCAAATTGGAATAAGCACTACAAATCACCTCCAACTTCAACGTGGATAAATGTGCTCTCTGTCTTGCTAAACTAACAGATCTAGATATATGAAATATATGTGTATATATATTCTAGAAGAACACAAATAATTGAATTAAGCACAAACCATACTCCAACCTTTTTGCCGGTGGTTTCGAACAAGTGATTGTATTTCATTGGGGTAAATACTGTGATTCCTACACACAGCAAGGGCGATGCTTTCCATTGTAAGGTTTTCTGGTACATGCACAATGTACCTTCATGGAAATCCATCATTAAATAAAAAGGATCAGAGGCAACACTAAAAAGACTCAACCATAGGGACCTTGTAGGCCATATATAAATGGGTTTAATGCCTAAATTTTAATCTCTTTTTTTTATGCTACTAAATTTTAATAACTTGATAAGTTCTATAATTTAGCCATTTCAATATAAGATGAAAGAAAAAGATAGAATGCAGGACTAAGCATAATCAAACATTGTGTACCAATGTTGTTCAAGAAAGGTGGTGTGTATATATACCTCTGGTCATAAACGATCAGCTAGGAGAAGCCACCTTGCATTACAGTACCATCCCAGAAAGTGCCACCAATGATCAACTCTAATTTCTCACAGTAATTCTCTTTAGAGCTAGTACAGAGCTTGCAGTCCAAACATGTGGCCGCCATGGCGCCGGCTCCAACTCTGTCTCCCACCTTGAACTTCTTGGCATTGCTCCCCACCTTAGTGACTATCCCAGTAATCTCATGCCTAGCACCATACGATATACGAAAATGAGCTCCTTAATTTTTTTAAACAAAATAAAACTCTCTAGGGCGTGTGTGAAAGAAATATAATCATACATGGAATTAGAAGTAAGTTAATTACCCGGGAACAAAAGGGTACTTGATGGATCCCCACTCATTCTTTGAGAAGTGGACATCGGTATGGCAGATCCCACAATATAAGACCTTTATTGCCACATCATTAGCTCCGTCCTCTCTGTGATTCACGTTCAATCCTTGTTTAAGAACTCAAGTAGTTATGACATTTTCTTCATTTTGTACAAAGACGACATGAAGGTATATTATGCAAAAACATAACAACAACCAACAGCAGATTGTGAAAAACAGAGAATTAAAAACAGTAAAGACATATGGTAGTAGCGAGACAATTACATATAAGAGTAATTTCACAACTTACAAGTCAAACCTGAAATCTTCTGCCCAAAAAATAAACAAACAGAGCTGGAATCCGAAATCAAAAGATATATGGTTGGCAAACAGACACCTTAGTGGCAACAGAGTATACATGTAGAGTGGATGCAACTCCAGAAGCCAATGGGGCAATAGTGTTTATTAATTCAGACAATCTTGGAATGATAAAGATCATGAAATCTTTGTTTGAAGAAACACACCTGTACTTTACTCCAGATTCTAATTGTAGCCGTAAAAACTATTACTTCTGCCTTAATGTACTAAAGTAAGTATGACTGATTTGTTCTAATCTCCCTTTTGTATTTGGAGTAGAATATGCACTTACTTACGTCACTTGATGATGAAATCGGATGTTTATAGCTTCGGGGTTCTCCTTCTCGAAATAATGAGTAGACGAACAGCCGTTGATAAGAGGAAAAGCCAGCGTGAGAGAGGGGAAGTGAGCCAGAGAGAGGAAGAGCAAGGGGGAGGGAGAGAGAGAAATTGGGAGTAGGATTTCAATCGGGTGAAATTGGAAATTTTGGGAGGGAGGGAAAAAAAAAAAAAATGGAAGATGCAAAGCTAAAGCTATTTCCATATAGTTCCGTTGCTGCCTTTTAAAAAAAACATAAACCTACTCCCATATCCAGATTCAAAGAAACATTGCATCAAATATAGAACCCATAACATAATTCCCTTGAAGCCATGCACAAACTAACTTTCTGACCATCAAATTTCCTTCCACTATCGGTATGACAAAAGTGCCTTGAAAATTTGCACACCTTACAACATTAACCAACAGCCAAGGTAACCAAAATAGAAAAGGGCAACAAGTAAGTACTGATACCATAAACCATCAACAAATCCTTCTTTTCTTCACTTGAGACAATTAATCAAATACTTGGTGGGCATACTCATCAGACCACACAAAAAAAAAGTTGTAATTTCTCTCAGCAGCCATAAAAGCGCCTACCTGGGTTATAGAGTCGTCGAAATTCCAAACAACATAACCCAAAAAGAACCATCAATATAGCCAAAAAAAACCCATTGAGGACTGTGTTTAAGATTTTGAACACAGTCCTCAATGGGTTTTTGACCAAGAAGGAATCAGAAAACATAATTAGTTTCTGTCATCTGAACAGAAACGAAATAAGAAGCAATTTTAAGATTTTGAACATCCATTGAGGACTGTGTTTGAGAACCAACAATTTTGGGATCAACTGACATTCAATTCAAGCAGTTGTGCCCCAAACATCAACCTTGCGTGAGGAGAGAAAGAAGTGGGCAGAGATAATTTTTTAGGATTTAATAATCTTTTATTGATACTAGTTTCTAATTTTCTTAAATAACTTATATTTTGAGAATAATAAACAAATTATGTGGAGAAAAAAATTTTAAATTAAAAAATAAACAAATCGAGAAAGGATAAGAATGAATAATTATTTAATTTGACTTATTCATTATTTTTTAATTTTTGGATAAAATTCGTCATCATTTATTATTTTTACAAATTTATTGACATTTTGTATGTTAGTTAATAATTTTAAGTAGTTTTGAAAATAATAATACTAATACTTTTTATGGGACATGTCCTATTTTCAAAAATTGGTCTTATTTTTCCTTTATCCTTTTTTTCCTCCTCTACTCTACTCATGTTGATCTTATTTATTTTTTAATTTTAAGTTTGTGTACCATTTATTTCTTTTCTAGAGATTTTGTATACAATTCTTATTATTCTATTAACTTCTTTTTTCAATATTTCTATTATTTATACAAAATAATTATTCTTTTTAAATTATTTACTTGTGCAAATATTGTTAATGTAACAGCCCGGGTAGAAATTTTGGATTTTTACCGGACTGTAAAAGTCTATTTACCGTGATTTACTATTGAATTAATCTTGGGTAATTAATTCAATGTAAATCGGGAGTCGTTTTTCGAAACCGAGAGTTTTCCCGCGCTCGTGATTTTCCCGTGAATTTTTCGGAACTAAGTTGGTATTTTTCGGGTTTCGGAATTTCTCGGAAAATCACACCGGAAAATAACTAAGGAGGTATCGGTTATTTTCTGGTCCGGATCGGATTTGCCCGTAATGCGGACGAATGGCATTATTGATTATCACAAGCTAAATAGTAAGTTTTCAGTTTATAAAAAGAGGAAGAGAACCGGTGGAGGAAGAAGAA
>JAKUCV010002167.1:7202-29163 GCA_028386065.3 Turnera subulata | reverse complement strand
TCGGCTGATTGCCGGGATTTACTGTTGATGATGTTTCGGCAGGATGCCGGGTTTGATTTGAGGCTTGCTAAGCCGGATTGTTATGTACTTCTTGACATCTCGTTTTATTGAGCATATTGGATGTTTTGACATTGATTTTCGTGTCCCGGGTTTTCAAGGGCATTTTGGTAATTTCCTTGAGTTTTGGTATTTTATTGTTAAATTGGGACACGGGTGTTTCCCAGAATTTAGCTGAAAGCAGATTCAAAATCGGTTCTTCCGGTTAGAGTTTGGTTTGGTCAGTAAAAACCAAAAAACATGGCTATCAGTTGCTTATGTATAATTAGTTCATTCTGTTTTGCATTTTTCTCTTTAGTGGGCGGTGGTGGCTGTAGAAGTGAGGCCAACCTTGCTTTCTGGAGAAGCAGAGAGGTTTCTTCTGGAGGATGTTAGCCAGGTACAATTCTTTCATAAATCTGCGGGGTTGCTTTTCATTAGCTGTGGATCCTTGATCATGGTTAATCATGTTCTTCGACTTGAACCAGCCATTGTAGTGTAGTATAATGTTTTTTTAGCGTAAAAAGAGTCAATTCTTTTGCAGGGAACTTCGACAGTCCGAGTTTTTCCGCATCACTTGTTAATATGGAAGATTAAACTGTTATTGTTGGCAGGTTGGTGATGTTGTACTGGTTGAGAATGAGAATGTGTTGGAAACTGACTTAAAAATGGCTGGCCTTGAAACGCTGGTACGAATTATTCTGCACTTTGAAGTAATATCAGACATAGTTGTTGTCCATGAAGATGCAGCCTCACACATACAGAGACTAACCAAGGTATTTAATTGTCATATAATGCTTCCTTTCCACATTATATAGATACTATATTTTTCCCGTGCTCTTCAAAAGCCTCTCCATCTTTGTCGTCTTGAATTCAACCTTTTCTATACCTTCACCTATAAAGAAACTCATAAGTGCAATCGCAATAGTAATTCCGTCAATTACTCATCTTTCAAAAAAGCAGACTAAATTCGGCTCATGCTCTTGTGCCTTCATTTGAGGATAGTGCATAAAAGGAATCTACGTATAGTGTTGACCCTTATGAAGGCTAAATTTTCTTAATCCCAGTTTGGTGAGCTAACTTTGAATATGGTACAAAAAAATTTGAACATTATGTGCTAATTCCAGGGTTTCTGGGATCCTCAAAATGCGGGGACTAGAATTGATGAAGTAGAAGAATATTCTGATTATGAGGACACTGTCAAGTCTGCTCGTGGCCGGAGATCACGAAAGAGTTCTGGCAGCCATAAATTCAATCCAAGAATAAATGAAACCGAGGATGACTGGAACGTTCCAATGGATTTCCTGTAATGCCAAGGATTTTGATGTTTTCCTATTGGAACTACACCAAAAGCGCATGCTTGTGTAAGCTATGTACACAAGTGCACTGCCAGTTGCTTCATTTCTTTTATATTCGCGGACTCGAATGAATATCCACGTTTCTTTCTGTGTATTTTATGATGTTGTTCAATATGTGAAGTTGGTGCCATTCACGGTTGTAAGAGCTTCTGGTGTTTTGAACTTTTTATGGGCGAGCTCTCTCTTTGAGCTATGTTGTATATATTTAGCATACATATCCAGCACTAGATAAAACTATGTTTTTCATCATCCAAAATCATCCCATCTTTAAGTTGGGACACTAATTAATGTAATAACTTTTCAGGCAATATCAATTCAGTTCATTTGCCACAGATGTGGGTTGGGACTCGGTTAATATAAAAACAACAAACAAGCAAGCAAAAGACAAGGATTTAAGGATAACTGCTCCCTTTTCCGGCTGCAAGACGTCGCTTTCGCAGCACTAGCTCCGCCCAAACAAGCTCGATCTCTGCCCAAACGAGCTGGATCTCCGCCCGCAATCGACAAGCCATCAACAAAGGGATAAACGACAACAATTTGCTGCATTATTTTATTCAACTTAATTAAAATAAAAAATTAAATAAAATTATATAGTACAAAGTAAAATATTTTAAAAAATATCCAGAATATTGAACCTAATTGATTAATATAAGTATTGAATAAGTTATATTTTAAATTAAATTATTTATAAATTATATGGTATGATTTTGATGTAAAAGTATCTTAAATATTTTATTAAATAAATTAATTTGTTCATCTAACAAGTTTTTAATTTTTAAATTCAAAATAGTTTTAAAATTTATTTTAATCAAAAATATTTTAAATTTTGAGAACTGTTTTTAGTATTAAAACATCCAAACGAGTTTTCAGTGTTTCAAAACTCTCAAAACTCTTTTCAGTTCTTAATCTTCAAAATAGTTCTTAAGAGTTAAAAACACAAAACAACTCCTGAACGCACCCCAAATCTCTTTGTTCGAATAAGTTTAAAGCCTAATAAACCCAACACCCACCCCTCCCCCCCACCCCCTCAGGCATTTTTGGACCTACAATTGGTTGCGGAGCCACATTCTCAGTTTAAAGGAGTAAAATCCAGAGACAAAGATCATGGCTTTCGAGGCTACAAGCGTGAATAAGACACCATACTTTGTTGGGGCAAATTTCGTATGAAGATCTTCCTTGAAGGAAAGGACATTGAGATGTCGCATATTGTCCAAAATCCTTACAACAGGCCAAACAGTCATATACATCTCTGGACTGATGATGAGATAAAGAGAGCAAAGCTTGATGCTCAAGCAAAAAACGCTCTATTGTTCGGTATCAGTGAAAGTGAGTTTCAAAGAGTTAGATCTTGTGAAATTGCTCATGAAATATAGAGATTATTGTGCATCACTCATGAAGGCACAAATCAAGTTAAAGAATCAAGGCTCAATCGCTTGATGCGAGAGTATGAGCTTTTTCAAATGGATTCTGGAGAAACCATACGTGCAATGGATACTCGCTTTACTATACTGTGCAACAACCTTGCATCACTTAGAAAGGTGATGACACATAGGGAAAAGGTTGCAAAGATTCTGAGGTCACTTCCCAAAGAATGGGAACCTAAAGTGACTGCCATTGAAGAAGCGCAGAATTTTAACTTGTTATCCTATGATGAGCTCATAGGCAAGCTAATTTGTCATGGCGACAAAATTGAACCAAAGAGGAAGGATGTTGCATTGAAGGTTCATGAACCAAATGATGATAATGGCGACTCCGATATGGCTCTCCTTACCAGAAGATTCGCAAGGTACCTTAAGATGAAGAAGCAACTCAAAGGGAAGAATCTTAAGGTCACAAAAGCTGAGGAGCCTAAGAAAGACTCTTTGGTGTGTTTTGGTTACAATCGTCCAGGAAATATCAAGTCCGAATGTCCTTACCAAAAGAAGGACCGATCTGGTTTCTCAAAAACCAAGGGAAAGAAGGCTATGGTTGCGTGGGATGATTCAGACTCCTCAACCAATTCTGATGCCGAGGAGGAAACAAAACTATGCTTCATGGCCCAAGAAGATTCTGAAGTAACAGACTCTACTGACCTTAATCTAGAAGAATTACTTAACGCTTTTGATGAATTGCATACCAAATATAAGCAAGTAGTTAAGAAAAATAAAGAATATAAGAAGAAGATTGACTTGCTTGAATTTGATGAGGAAGCCTTTAAAAACGAAAATCAGAAACTTAGGCTAGCTAATGCTGATTCTATGAAAGTGAGTGAGGATATAAAATCTGAGAAGTTTTCTCTAAAGAATGCTTATGATGAACTTGAAAAGGGATATGCTTGTAAGAATGATATGTGTAAAGTTCTTGAAAATGAGAAAAATATTCTTGAGAAGCATGTTACTGATCTAAAATCTTCTCTAGAGAAATTTATTGGTAGTACCAATAATTTAAACATGTTGTTAGGACAACAAAAAAATTCTACACAAAAAGAAGGATTAGGTGCTATACGTTTGGTCTCTGAGAAACCAAATCATACTATGCAATTTGTTAGGGCAGAATCTAGTATGCCATACAAGCTGATACTTCACACCTAAGTTTTGTTAGGACACACAAGTATGTTAACAACTATGCTTTAGATTCAAGTAGGTCAAGTCTAGGTGCTAGAAAACCAAAAAGGAAGAACACGCAATACAGACCAAATCTGGTTTTTAATAAACCAAATCGTAGAATGCATTCACACGGATTTAGAAGAAACACCTATGAACACTCTTCTAGGAATTTTATACATGCACATTATCATGCAGCACGTATTACTTGCTATTACTGTGGAAAGAATGGTCATTGTATCAATGCTTGCTGGATTAAGAAGAGAAACGAAAATGTTAGATATTTGTGGGTTCCAAAAGGAACCAAACCTAACCCCACAGGACCCAAATTAGTTTGGGTACCTAAAACCTAATTATTTTATGCAGGTGACATGGGATGAATGGATCTTAGACAGTGGATGCTCAAGGCATATGACAGGAGAAGTATCCATGTTTTCATCCTAACCATAAAAGACCGAGGAAAAGTAACTTTTCGGGACAAGTCCAAAAGACAAATTCTCAAATTTGGTAACATTAACTCTACCCCTTCCATTGAACATGTTTTACTTATTGACAATCTGAAATATATTCTGCTTAGTGTGAGTCAACTATGTGATAAGGGATTTAAAGTCACTTTTGAAGCTTCTAAATGTTTAGTTAGTTCGGTAGATGAAGATGTGGTATTTACTGGTACCAGAAAAGGGAATGTCTATTCTATATGCTTTGATAATGCTAATAACTCTGAGGTTAAGTGTTTAAGTGCAAGAACAGAAACACCAAATTTGTGGCACAGAAGGCTAGGGCATGCCAACTTGGACCTTATTTCTAGATTATCAAGCAAGATGTTGGTGAAGGATTTACTCGCACTCAAATATGAAAAAGAAGCTACATGTCGTGCATGTCAGCTTGGTAAACATGTTAAAAGTTCTTTTAAACCCAAGCATGCTATTTCTACATCTAGACCTCTTGAATTGCTGCATATGGATTTGTTTAGACCCATGAGAACCATAAGTATAGGTGGTAAAAGATATGTTTTTGTTATTCTTGATGATTACTCAAGATATACATGGGTTATATTTCTTGCTCATAAGGATCATGCATGTGATGAATTTAGTACTCTTGTGAAACGATTACAAAATGAAAAAGGTTATAAAATTTTAAAAATTAGAAGCGATCATGGAGGAGAATTTGCTAATCATGCTTTTAAACAATTCTGTGAGCAAAGTGGCATAGTACACACATTTTCGACACCTAGAACACCTCAACAAAATGGGGTTGTTGAAAGGAAGAATCGAACCTTGCAAGAAATGGCTAGAACTATGCTTAATGAGCATAAGCTACCAGCATATTTCTGGGCAGAGGGTGTGAACATAGCGTGCTACATCTTAAATAGTCTCTATGCGTCCTATAGTTGAAAAGACACCCTATGAGATTTGGTATGGAAAGAAACCAAATATTTCTTACTTTCGAGTTTTTGGGTCTAAATGCTATATTCTGAATACAAAGGATAACCTTGATAAGTTTGACGCAAAATCTATTGATTGCATTTTCCATGGGTATTCTACAGCCAGTAAAGCTTATCGTGTCTACAATAAGATAAATATGGTTGTTGAAGAAACCATACATGTTGTTTTCGATGAAACTGACCGGTGTGATCCAAGTGTTGAAGAAGATGCAGATGGTACTTTTGATCCTCAACCACAGGTTATTAACATAGATATCCCATCTGATGAGAAGGATGAAGAACTACCTGTATTGGTTGCACGTGATGCATCACAACAACAACATGACAATCTGCCTGATCTGGTTGAGAAAAAACCAAATGTCACTACACGAGCTTTAACTTCACAACACACTCTTCAAATTATCAAAGCACTTAGAGGACATTCAACAGATGCCATTCTTGGTGACATCACCAGAGGAGTAACCACAAGGTCATCCATGTGGAATGTGAACACACACCTTGCCATCCTGTCACAAATTGAGCCCAAGAGCGCACATGATGCCATCTAAGATGAATATTGGGTCGATGCGATGCAAGAGGAACTGAATCAGTTCAAACGTAGTGACGTGTGGGAACTAGTACCTAGACCACCTGAACACCCTGTCATTGGAACAAAGTGGGTATTTAGAAACAAACTTGATGAATCCGGTATCGTGGTAAGAGAAACAAAGCAAGGTTAGTCGCTCAAGGCTATAATCAAGAAGAGGGTATTGATTATGATGAGACTTTTGCTCCTGTTGCTAGGCTAGAATTTATTCGCATGCTACTTGCCTTTGCATCATTTAGATCATTTAAATTATATCAAATGGATGTTAAAAGTGTATTTTTAAATGGTTTTATTATGGAAGAAGTCTATGTTGAACAACCATTAGGTTTTAAATGCCATGAACATCCAGATTATGTTTACAAACTTAAAAAGGCATTATATGGACTAAAGCAAGCTCCTAGAGCATGGTATGATAGACTAAGTTCCTATCTTGTGTGTACGGATTTTAGGAGAGGCAAAGTTGATTCAACCTTATCTGTCAAAACATGCAAGGATGATGTAATTATTGTGCAAATATATGTTGATGATATTTTATTTGGTGCTACTAATGATCTTCTTTGTAAGGACTTTGAGAAACTTATGCACAGTGAGTTTGAGATGAGTATGATGGGTGAACTCTCATACTTTCTGGGATTTCAAGTCAAACTTGATGATGGCATCTTCATCAGGCGAAATATATCCGTGAGTTGCTTAAAAGATTTGGTATGGAAGAAACCAAATCTAGTCCTACGCCTATGAGTAAATCAACTAAACTTGAAAAGGATGAGAATGGTAAGGATGTTGATATCAAGATGTATCGAGGCATGATAGGTAGTCTTTTGTATCTTACTGCTACAAGACCTGACATCATGTTTAGTATATGTCTATGTGCTCGATTTCAATCTTGTCCTAAGGAATCTCATCTTAGAGCCATAAAGCGCATTTTTAAGTACTTGAAATTAGGTACACCATCATTAGGATTATGGTATCCCAAAGTTGATGTTTTTACTCTGACATGCTATTCAGATGCAGACTTTGCAGGATGTACCTTAGACAGGTGTGGACACCCAAATTTGACCCATGAATTTGCCACAAAAATTAGATTCTAAACATGTTCGAACTTAGGATTAATGAGATGATTTGATCCTAGGAGTAAGGCACGTCAGGAATTTATTTTAGTGGGAATAATACATTATGGTGATTTGAGCCTCTGATTATTGGAATACTAGGATTAATGAGATGATTTAATCTTAGGGTAAAATATATAATAAGGTTTATTTACATCAAAGTGTGTTTTTTTCATTATTTGGGCCTTTTATCTATGTCTAATCCAATTTTAATGAGATGATTTATCTTTGGGTTGAGGATGGATTTAAGGGCCCAAGTTAATGAATTCTCCAGAGTTTAATTAGCCCACAAACACTTTACTTGCAGACTAATTTTGGTTCTGATTTTCGTAGAAAATCAGAATCAAATCACCCTTTAATTGGTAAATGTGTTTTTGGTATGATTTTGCTTAAAATGGGTGTTAATGTGTAATCAATCAGTTATGGAATGATTTTGAGGAGTAGTAATCAAGTAATTGAGTGATTTTTGGTTGATTAGGGGTTGATTATACGGTAGGATCAAATCAGGGCTAAATTGGGGGGATTGGGGGTCAAAAAAGGAAAGAACGAGTGACACGCGGGGTGACCGGTGGTCATCCTCACATGACCGCCGGCAGCGGCGGTCATAGGTGCCCAGAACCCCCGATTTTCTCCAATTTTGTTTCTAATTCGATCCTACGCGGTTTTGGACCAGATTTTCGGGGCATAATCTTCACTATTATGTAGGTCCACACCCTTAGGCTTTCCAGAACACTATAAATAGGACCCCTCACACACATTTCAAGGGATGCAATTTTTCTCACACATACACCAATAAGCCTTGAGTGCTTGGAGAAACTCTACCTCTCCAAGTCTATAGGTACATTCCTAGGCAGAAACTCTGGAGAAATTTCGTGGGAGGCATCAACAGTAGTCTAGCGAGGAAGGGTCAAGAAGAGGATCAACCATTGAGCTTAGAAGTGGAAAGAAGGTAGGTGTAGAACTCAACCCATTGCAAGGAGCTAGAGGAGGGCTATAGGAGGTAACACTAAACTCTTTTGATTAATTTATTGCTGATTATGTGTTGATGCTTTTGATGATGTAAGTGGCCGATTTGTGTCATGTTTAGAACTACGTGGCTTTGACCCCGGTCACTCGGGTACGTTGGTAGTCTCGGTTTTGCAACGGGATGCAAGCCAAATCTTCTTCTCCTCCCCCATTCTTTTATTTTCCACACTTGCACACTTGCACAAGGCACACTTGTATTTTGCAATTGCACATCGTCTCGACCCAATACGGATGGGTGCTTAACACCTTCCCATATGTGACGAACCCCCGATCCCATGACTTTGGTTCGCCATGACCATGTAGCCTAAAGGAGTCACATGAAGGTTTTTTCAAAGTTTTGTCCTTAATAAAATTTGGGTGGCGACTCTAATGTCATGGGATTGACCCGAGGAAGAAGGTGAAAGGATTAGGTGAATAGGCCCAAGTGATTTTGGGTCGGGTATTCACAGTTGGCGACTCCACTGAGGAAGTAGTGGGTTCAAGAGACTTTGTGCCATTATAGGATCTTGTGTGCCTTTTACTTGTCATCATAAATGCCTTGCATTCATGATGATTGATGTGAAGCCTTTATCATAAGAAGGCGAGGGAATCGGAGTCCACCACAATGCTTTCTTTAAGCGATGGAGGCTTGAGTGAACCCATTTCTCGATTCTTAGCAATGATGGGGATTAATTGGCCTTGGACCTCACGCGATATCCATTATCACATTTGAGTAGGCCAACTTATTCCCTAGCGGCAATCTCTAGCCCCCAACCAGCTGCATACCCTGAGCATCTCATGCATATTGAATCAATACGTGGTATGTGCATTTTTGTGTGACTATTTTTTGTGGATTCATGTATGTGTAAATAGAGTGTTTTATTTCGATTAACCAGAAAAACCAACAAAAAATATATAGGAAAATGTATAATAAAAAAAATTTCACTAGGCCCGCCCCGCACCGGCAAAGGGCGCTGCTGATAGCTTCCTGCAAGTATACAGGGTTGTTGTAGCACACAAGGTCGTCTCAGACGGATCTTTGTTAAGTACTATTCAACTAAGCAATTTATGATTATCTAGAGAAATAAATAATGTTGAGGATTGATGTTTGAATTGGAAAATTAAAGCGATTAAAGACGATTAAAATCCATAATATTAAACATCTAGGACTTCGGGAAATTCCTTGCCAACATTTCCATGCAATTAAGCTTCGCATAAGCAAACCGTGTCTTGTCACCACATAGCTAGCCAATATAAAATCTATGAATTAAGTCTGAAAATAAACTCTTTTAAAAAAAACGGTAAATCTAAGCTAGATCGATAACCTACTCTCGTAGTGCCGTAAAATCCCTTCCTAATTTACGTCCACCATCCATTTGCCAGTGACGAGGTAAATTAAGAGCATTAAGAAATTTACCTACTAAATCTCCAATAAAAATCATGCCTCTCTCGAGGTCGGTTTTTATAGCCTGGTTAATATTTTTCTATAGGCAAACGACGTTGTCACTTAACGTTTCCCTATTATGGATTTATGCTAAATGATGGCCAGTCAATTAACATAGTGAAGTTTTATTACCGGATTAAAAGAGAATAAATTCAGAAATAAAACTTTAATTAAATATACGTGGAAACATTAACAAGTTCAACCCCTAATCCTAGACAAGAATTCTAACAAGACATAGCCTTAAAGAAAATAACAATTACTTGGAAATAATTCAGCATAATTAATTCAAGAGTAAACTTACAAGAAATTGGAGCCACCTTGAACCAAATGAGACAAATCTCCAAGTATAGAATTTTTCCAAAAGCTACAGCCAACTAGAAATTACAAAGCAAAAGAGAGTACAAATTCCCTAGCTAAATGTGTTTTGCCGAATGAATTCTTGAAGGAGAACTTGATGCCTTCAGTTTTGATGTGGGGCCTTTATATAGTGAAGGGGAAGGAGTGTTGTGTGGCTGGAAATATCATTAAAGGAGACAGAAGAGGAGCTTGTGTGGCTCCCCCTTTTTGCATCAAAAGTGAGGAAGTGGAGGACCACTTCATGCGCCAAAATCAGCCAACAAAAGAGCCACCTTCCCTCCATTTTTCCTCATGCAACGTGAGTGGACCTGTTTTCATGCATGGGTGGCTACTTGTGTTTGGACTCATTCTTTCCTGGATGAGGTCAGCAAAAGCACATGTAAATTGGAGTTGATGGATGAGCTTCTCACGTGAACCATTCCTCCAAAGTGGGCTTCTACTTCCTTCTTCTTTTCTTCTTGACTATGGCCTTTGGGCCACTAGAGATTGGTCCACCATGATTTTGGGCTGCACCTTGGAGGATTTTCTGCCCAAATTCTGGAGGATTTTACCTTGTCTTGCCACGTGTCCACAGGATGCTCATAGCCTATGCTGGAACTACACATCTTGTCCGAAAAATCTAAATTTTATTTCTAAATTCTATAAAAAATGTTAAAACCTGAAGAAAAAGGAAATATAAAGATAAAAGGGTGAAAAATACTAAAAACAAGATGGATTAATAAAATAAATAATATTTTGCAAGCTAAAAACCGTTGAAAGAACCCGTGAAATGAGTGCAAAATGCGTACTCATCAGCTGCCCCTTGACTCCGTGCTAACTCTGCGTAGGATGCTACACTGCGTGGTGTGAATTGAAGAGTCTAGTAAAGGAACCCTAGGGGAGTAGGTATACATGCTTAAGCCGATGTTAGATTTTTGGTGTTGTTTCCCAGTTGACACATATGTTCAGTCAGTCTACCTTGTCCTAGGAAATTCACATTTGCATACATTTGGCATCGCATCACATGTTTTTTTAAAGCACAAAAACGGATTTGAGTTAGGGTGTTCATCTTTCGATGTCTAACCCTTTTGAACCTGAGTCTTTATGAGATACACTTTCTAGAAGAATAGGAAAAATGTTTTGCGATTGTATCCCATCACACTTTCGCACCGATTTCAGTTGTCTTGGAAGAAAACAAAGCTTGAGTCTAGGATTCCTGTTGACCATGAACTCTATCATTAGAATGGCACCCTTAGGACACCAGGGGTGGGTAGTTCCTTAGTCGGATGGAAATGGTGAAGATATTAGGGATGATGGATACATCACAAGGTGATGAATCTTAGTAAACAAGGAGATGGTGAAGACATTGGAAGTCGTGGAGGTATATTAAGGCAAAAGGTGGGAAGAAGGCAGAGGCAGTGACGAAGCATCAACTTAAGACACCAAGGTGACTTTGGGCCTTCTCGTGAGAGGAGATGTAAGCCCCAATGTTTATGGCAGAAAAGGGGAGAAGGGATGACTTGGCTGGGCTTTCTTATGAGAGGAGATGTAAGCCCCAGTAACTATAGTAGAAGAGGTGAGATGAGGTGATCTGATTGGGCCTTCTTAAAAAATGCATATGTAAGCCCCAGTTTTTACTTGTGAATCGAGCCGATGATCCAAGACAAGAAGTCGAGATGAGGAATCAAACCGCAGAGCCAAGTTGAGGAGCCAGACTAACAAGCTGAGTTGACAGGTTGAGACTTTACCAATGGGCCTTCTTATGAGAGGAGATGTAAGCCCTAGAGTGTAAAGCAGAAGAAGTGAGATGGGATGACCGAGT
Organism: Turnera subulata; assembly: GCA_028386065.3. Taxonomy (NCBI): domain Eukaryota; kingdom Viridiplantae; phylum Streptophyta; class Magnoliopsida; order Malpighiales; family Passifloraceae; genus Turnera; species Turnera subulata. Next base: position 17,444 of record JAKUCV010002167.1, on the reverse strand, counting down.
TGGGCTTTCTTGTGAGAGGAGATGCAAGTCCAGGCATCCTCCCAAAGAGAATGATGTAAGCTCTAACATTTGAGTGTGAACCAAGTTGACAGGCCAAGCCGATGAGCCTAGTTGACAAGCTGATTTAAGAAGCCAAGTCGAGTAGCCGAGTCAAGTTGCCTAGTTGAAATGCCGAGTTGGGAAGCCAAGGAACCGGGATGCGAAGCCGAGATGAGCAAAGGGAAATTGAGCATTCAAGCTAAGACAAACCAAGGGGGCCTTCTCATGAGAAGAAATTTAAATCCTAGTTTTTGGAGAAACAATGGAGAAGAATGCGGAAAGAAGATGGGGTGAGAAGAGGTGACCTGATTGGGCCTTTTGCAAGGATGGACATGTGAGCCTTGGTTTTTATCTATGAAGAGTTGAGGAGCCCAAACAAGAAGTTGAGAGAGAAGAACTATAGGATGAGGAGCCAAGTTGATAAGCCGAGCCGAGGGACTAAACTGACAAGTCGAGTTGATGAGCAAAGCTGGGGTATCGAGTGAAGACATTATCATTGGACCTTCTTAAATGAGCAGGGCACGAGCCCCAAAAATTGGAGAACAATGAAAATGGAAGTAAGGACGATGAATGAGACACAATGAGAAGACGATGGAGATGGTAAGGAGGTAATGATGAAGATGACAATGGAGAAGATGCATTCCAATGGGTGAACGAGAAGTGTAAATCTGGGGAGAATGGATTAGAGATCACAGAACGAATTTCTAAGTGTGGATAGAATGATGGCCAAGAATGGGGAGAGGCGGTATAGTTGCTCTTTAGAGTCTATAAGTTGAGTCCAGTCAAAAGGGACAATAGTTAAATTCTGTGTCCAACAATCCAGTGTCATTGTTTGTACTGTGATTTTTCACATGAGGAATAAAACTTTGATTTCCTTACCTTCTGTGTAAATGTGGCAAATTATGCATGACTTCATTATATTCCATTGGATCAATCTAGGGGACCATAAAACGAACTACGAAGACCTGATTCTGTAGATGTAATCCGACCTTACCTAACAAATATTCAACCAACCCCAGCTAATTCCTAAACACACACCCGCACTAGCCTTCAAACACTTACCCGATTTGACCTTTGAACACCTATCCAGCCCGACATCCATATTAACCCCATCACATCTACCTTGAACACTTGTTGTAACAGCCCGGGTAAAAATTTTGGATTTTTACCGGACTGTAAAAGTCTTTTTACCATGATTTACTATAGAATTAATCTTGGGTAATTAATTCAAGGTAAATCGAGCGTCGTTTTTCGAAACCAAGGGTTTTCCTGCGCTCGAGATTTTTCCGCGGATTTTTCGGGCCTAAGTCGGTATTTTTCGGGTCCCGGAATCTTCGGAAAAATCACACCGGAAAAAAACTAAGGGGGTATCAGTTATTTTCTGGTCCGGACCGGACTCGCTCCATAACGCAGACAAGCTGCATTATTGAAGCTCACACGCCGCACAGTGTTTTCATCGGTTTATAAAGAGGAAGGCAGAGGAGAAGGAGAGGAAGAGAAAAAGAAAAAAAAAAGAGAAAAAAAAAGAAAAAGTGAGGAAAAGAAAAAAAAAGAGAGAAAGAAAAAAAAGAGAAAAAAAAAAGAGAGAGAAAAAAAGAAAAATCGGGAAAAGAAAAAAACAGAGAAGAGGAAAGAAAAAAAGAACCAATCAGAAAATAAAAGAGAAAAGAAAAAGAAAATAAAAGAAAAGAAAATAAGGAAAATAGAAAATGAAAGAAAAAGAAAATAACGTGAACAGTGCGCCACCTCCCCCTCCTCCCCGTCACTGTGCACGCTGGGCCGATCCGCGCCGCCTCTCGACGCACCGCCCACACCATCGTCTTCGCCGAGCCGACGCGACCTCGACGCCGCCTTCCCCGTCGCCTTCCGCCGCGAGACGCGCAGCCGGCGAGCGATGACCCGCGGATCTCCCTCTCTGCGCCGCTGACGACGACACCGGCGACGCAGCACCGGCTTTCCACCGCCAGACGAGTCGTCTCAACCTCGCCGACCCCGCGCCAGCTTCTCCCTCGCGCTCGTCGTCTCTATCGCGCCGCCGTCGCTGCAACCCGCTAAGGTGAGGCCGGGTGCTTCGACCCGTTCCTTCTGGTCGGATCGCGAACAGTCTTGGGTTGGGTTTTGTTCGCTGGGTTGGGCTGTGCGGTGCTGGGCCGGGCCTTGGCAGGCCTGTGCTGGGCTGCTGCCTTGGTCTGGGCCGCACTATTCATGGCCCAGTCTGTTTAGTTTTTTTTACAAATACATATATATATATATATATATACTCATATTCTGGTATTTAATTTTGAGAAAAAAATATATATTTACTCATATTCTGGTATTTAATTTTGAGAAAAAAATATATATTTACTTTGAGAAAATTATGGTCAATTTAATTCTGGTATTTTGAGGAAAATATAAATATATATACTTTGATAAATAATTAAGTTTTGTTTTGGAAAAACTATTGTTAATTGGAAAAAAATATATATATACCATGAAAATAATTTCTGGAAATTTAATGTATATATTATTTTCCCTGGAAAATTATGGTTGAGGAATATATATATATATATATGTACTTTGAAAATTAAAGGTAATTATATGTTGTGTTGGAAAATATTAATATGTATGTTTAGAAAAAGATAAACACTATATATATATTTTCTGGAAATTATAAATATGTTATTATTTTTCTGGGAAAAAAATGGTAATTATTATTTTGGAAAAAGTATATTATTTTATGAAAATATTTTGGACAGAGTTTTAATTAAAGTATGGTACCGAAATTATATTCGGATATACGTACGGTATAATATTTTCGGTAAAAGATGAAAATAAAGGATATGAACCGGGATGGGTTATTTCGCAGTTTTGGCATCATAGCATACCGATTATGTGCATTTATGTGTATATATTGTTTTGTTGTATAGGTTCGGATATCGGGCAGTTTCCCGAGGAGCCGGCTTAGGACCGGTCATTGTCTCCAGAGTTGAGTAATCGGCCAAGGTGAGGATGGATTTCCTTCAATATGTGCCTGTATTACTCGGTTACTGTGTTTGATGTTATTGCACTGTTGGTTGTTGTATTTGTTGTGATTGTTGTCGGGATGTTTATCCCAGTATTTTGACTTGGTTTTTGGGATGTTTATCCCCGTGCGTCAGGTTTTGGAAATTTATTTTCGTGTCTTTGGCCATAAGAATAATGGAATAAATAATAAATTGTGATAAGGAAGTTGATCCCTGTGATTTGGATTTTGATGATATTATAATTGTCACGTGGTAAGTAGTGGTACGACTCGATGGTTTAAGACTGTTTCGTGGTGGCCGTGACCTGGGTTACTTGTGATAAGCATGTCTATGCTTGGGATGTCTGTCCCGTGATTATTTTTGGGATGTCCATCCCTGGGTTCGTATTTTTGGGATGTCGATCCCTGGGTTCTCTGGATTTGGTCTGGCACCCGTAATATGTTGATAACCAGGTCTGACCCCTAGCTTATTCGTGACGGAGCCCGGAAAAGATAAAATTGGAAAAATTGGAATTTTATTTGAGTCTTTTTGGTCTTGGACCGGTTTTGGATCTAGTCTTTTGGTTTGGTATGTATTTGGTGGTTTTTACCTGTTTTTGACCTTGAGTACTTATAGAGTTGCATATTGATTGTCCATCCTTCGCCGGTGAGCACTTCGGACTCACCCCTCACCTGCGGGCTTTCATCCCGTAGGATGGATTATTTGTAGTACAGGTTTGGTGCATTCCAGACAGGCTACGGCGTTATCCCTTGGACAGGGCTCGGATCCATAGTTTGCATTAGTGTCGCATACAGTGTCTTGTGAGTTATTAAGTCTTCCGCTGAGCATTATTTTTACTATTGTTGGGCCATTGGGCCGGATATGATGTTATCATTGTTTTTATTTTGGGCTGTTGAGCCCGAGTTTCTGTTGTACAAACTGTATGCTGGGCTTCTTTCGGTTGGGTCGTCACAGTTCCGGCACGTGTTTATTGTGTACGGTCAATACGGGTCGGGGCGTTTCATTTTGGTAGCGGAGCGGGCGTTAGGTCTTGTTGGGAAGTCCTTGTGTGTTTGTTGTTCTTGTTTGCATAGTTCGCTCCATTTGTTTATTATTTTATATCATTTAGTTAGTGCATTATGGATCCAGTCAAGGGACGCCAGCTGTCGCAGAACATACACATAAGAGGTAATGATGCCATAGATAAGCAAAAATATAAATATTATTAATATTGCGAATAATAATATTACAAACATAAACATTACATTGATATTTTATAAAAAAGAAAATACATTCACCGCCTTGGAACGACGTTGACCCAGAAGCTGTTGGGGTCATTGTTGATGTTGACCGTGATGCTGTCGCTCCACGAGAACTACATGCCACCCCTGTTGTTCTGACCAGGAAGCTCGAACCGGTTTGCTTGAGGGAATCGGAGTGGGATGAGACCGTGAACGTCTTCAGGTTGCCACTGGGTCTCCGTGAGAAGAACCATGTTGGGCTTGTATTGGTTCTTCAGGTCCCTCAGGGTACGCGAGAACTCCTGGGTACGCCTAGCGACTCCTCTGCAGTTCCACACCAGTAGTCGGGCCTTTGGCCAAGTTATGGGTAACCGAGTGACACTGGGCATGCTTTGGGCAGTCATCGAGAGTTGGTAGTAGGTGCCTTGCTCCAGGAAATGGCAAGTGGACTCTAGGTTGAACTCCTGAAGTCTTTCAGAGATGAAAAACATGACGGAGTTTGCCGAGCCGTAGTAAGAGGTCCTCAGGGTGCCATGGTCCTCTGGGAAGAACGTCTCTTCCATGGGAGTGACGAAGAACCTTGACGAGTAGAGTTCGTTGACAAAGACCAGACGGGGCATTCTGCCGAGCTCGTTCGGTAGTTCTTCTGGACGCTCGTTGATCATGCTGTAGGTCAGCCGGTTTCTTCTGCCTACGTTGGCACCTTCGACGAAGAAGACGAATGATGGAGCAGGCATTGTGTTTTGGACGTGTTGGTTTTTTTTTTCTTTGAGTTTTGAGGTTTCTTTGCCTGAGTGTTCGGTTGCTTTAAGATGCTTTTGATGATTTGCTTTTCACCGCACCGTCTTTTATACTCTTATGGGGAGCATGATTACTGTTTTCGATTTTCAAGATTTTGCTTTTTGAAAATTTTGCCGTTGTTTCATTTATTACTTCGTCACTTTATACGTTTTTCGGGCTACAAATGCCAGTGTTTTTCAGCCCTTTTCCATCTCACGATTTTCTTTCGCCCTGGCTACTTTGTCCTTTCTTTTCATGGTTTTTCTATATTTTCCTGCATCTTTTATCACATGCATTCGTGACTGTTGAGGCTAGACTGATGGGACCACACCTCGAGTAGAGCGCATGTGCGACAAGCTTACACCTGTTCGGACATCGTGGAGAGATACGAGGCTTGACAGACGTTTTTGGCTCATGCAGAATTTGTGAACAAGTGGATATCGTTTCTATCGAGGGACACAGGACGTGCTCGTGATCATCGCCTTGCGAGTTAACGGACGTCTTTTTCACGAGGGAAACAGACGTCACCGTCAGCTGTGTACGTTACGTTTCTCGGGATCGAGGATGTTTACGACCGATTTGGGCGCTGATCTTGGAAATATGTTTTTGCTTTAATTTTTTATGTTTTGATTTTATTAAACGAGTTTTGTTTTTGATTCCTTTATATTTGATTTATATTCTTATTATTGATTTTTGTTTTGCTTTGAGATGCTTTGATTTTCTGTTAAACATAAGATTTCGTGACATAAGAGATTTTGATTTAAAAAGAAAACTTATTTTATTTATTCATTAGGTTTTACAACAGGAGAAGAAGTACTCTATGGAGTTACTTGCTTCTCTAGGTCTTTTACAAGCTTTTGGATGTTTTTGACGTGGGGAAAGAGTTCCGCGCACGCCAGTTCGATCTGCATCACCACCCAGTTGATCTTCTTCAGTGAGACGTTCAGCTGCGTCAGAGTCTGCTGCGGAGTGCTGCTTTCAGCAGTTGCCTTGCCCTTCCTATCCTCAGCTTCTTTGGGAGCACGCTTCTTTCGCCGTCTGCTGGAGACGACCAAGTGTTCCTTCAGGCCGTTGATGTTGGTTTTGAACCGCTTCTTGGGAGGTTCATCATCGGAGCTTGTCGGGAAAGCAGTGCCGCCGATGTAGCTGTTGTCCTCGGAGTCTAAGGTAGTTCGAGATCGGATTGGAGAGTCCATGGCTGTGTGTGAGTTTGCCAGTCATGAGGTTTGGTATTTATAAGAGAATGAGATGTCGCTTAAGGGTATAAGCGGTATCTCATGCGGAGTTTGGACACCTGGCAGAGTATGCCAGAAGCTTATCGTGGTAGGACCCACGGATAAGACGGAATTTCGGGGACGAAATTCTTTTTAATATGGGTAGACTGTAACAGCCCGGGTAAAAATATTGGATTTTTACCGGACTGTAAAAGTCTTTTTATCGTGATTTGCTGTAGAATTAATCTTGGGTAATTAACTCAAGGTAAATCGAGCATCGGTTTTCAAAACCGAGGGTTTTCCCGTTCTTGAGATTTTTCCGTGGATTTTTCGGGCCTAAGTCGGTATTTTTCGGGTCCCGGAATCTTCGGAAAAATCACTCCGGAAACTAACTAAGGGGGTATCAGTTATTTTCTGGTCCGGACCGGACTCGCTCCATAATACAGACAAGCTGCATTATTAAAGTTCACACGCCGCACAATGTTTTCATCGGTTTATAAAAAGGAAGGCTGAGGAGAAGGAGAGGAAGAGAAAAAGAAAAAAAAGAGAAAAAAAAGAGAGGAAATGAAAAAAAAGAGAGAAAGAAAAAAAAGAAAAAAAAGAGAAAAAAAAATTAGGAAAAGAAAAAAGCAGAGAAGAGGAATGAAAAAAAAAATCAATCAGAAAAAAAAGAGAAAAGAAAAAGAAAAGAAAAAATAAAAGAAAATAAGGAAAATAGAAAAAGAAAGAAAAGAAATAACGTGAACAGTGCGCAACCTCCCCCTCCTCCTCGTCACTGTGCACGCCGGGCCAATCCGCGCCTCCTCTCGACGCACCGCCCACACCATCGTCTTGTGAGTTATTAAGTCTTCCGCTGTGCATTATTTTTACTATTGTTGGGCCATTGGGCCGGATATGATGTTATCATTGTTTTTATTTTGGGCTGTTGAGCCCGAGTTTCTGTTGTACACACTGTATGCTGGGCTTCTTTCGGTTGGGTTGTCACAGTTCCGGCACGTGTTTACTGTGTACGGTAAATACAGGTCGGGGCGTTTCACTTGTCTAGAAGAGTTGCTTCTCAAAGATGAATGTAGTTTTCAAAAGGGTCCTATCCAAGTATACTTGTTCAAAAGGGTCACTCTCCTTGGGAAAAATAAAAAGAAAAGGAAAAGAAAAAATAAAAAAACGAAAAAAAGAGAAAAAGAAAAAAAAATAGAGAAACGAGGAGAGGGAGGTGACCTTGAGTGCTTGAATAATTCATCATCCATTTCATGAAATTGGTAAGAAGAAATCGTAATGAAGAAGACAAGTGTTCTCCTGCTACCTTTGGCCTCCCACTAAACACCATTTTATCAACACCCACTACCTTTAGCCTCCTACTAAACACCATTATATCAAACACCCACTATCTTCAGCCTTCCATAGAACACCATCATCTCAAATCCGACACCACATCCACAGATACGTAGGTAATCCGGCAACGGGCTCGGTCTATTGTTGGTTCCCAGATTGATTCAATGGAAAAATTGGGGTCATCGCTAAATATGAATGCCACACTAGTGATTGTATTCGGGCTTCTTCTGTAGTCATAAGGCCTCTCTTGTTGACTTATATTTCATGAAATTATAGTTGTCAATCAAGTTCGCCTCATCAATTATCATGTTTCTCCCATGGTCTTTCAAGAGCATTCTAGTTTTCCACTAACCCCTCACTGAACTTGATAGTCCACCTCTCCCCTAGTCAACCGAGTATACCCAGCCCGAGTGGTCTTGATCTTGCTCAAACCTCATGGTCTCAGTATTCTGTGTCTACAGTTGCTACTCTCACATAAAAAGGAAAAAAAAGAAGAAAAAAGAAAAATAAGGGGAAAAGGAAATGTCCGCTAGGTTGAAAACCCGAAAGGGCAGCTTAGGCAAAAGTTAGGACAAACCTGCTTGGTTGAAAACCCGAGAGGGCAGCTTGGGCAAAAGTTAAGACCAAAGCGAAAGTGGGATAGCAGCCAATGACAACAAAGAGACACCTATATGTTAGATCACATTGCTCCGTCAATTCTCAAAGCAAAGATTGCTCATCAAAGATAGACCACTCGATTGACCATGTCATCATCAATAAAAAGGATATAGAAGCATCTGGGAACATCGCCTCCATCTATTTTTTGAAAGGATATTCACTCATCCATCCATCTTTCCTTTACTAGGTAATTCTACATCCACCCAAACCTTTTCAACGAAGGAATGTTCACTCATGGGGTCCTAACTGACATTTGAAATGATTGAGTTCATAGTCATTGGGAATCCTTCTCCTGAAATTTTTTATGATTTTGATGGGATAACCTGCTTTTTATCAAATGGCCTAACTTTCCTCTTAGCTCGAATGATTTTCAATGCTCATGCATCACACTAGGGGCACTTGCATCCGAATGCACCATATGGGAAAGAGATTGCATTTACATCCATACATGGCACTTGCATCTATGAGGAATGGGAGAGAAGAGTGAGAATGGGAGATAAGAAAAGAGAGAAGAAGAGATAAAGAGAGAAAACAGGAAGAGGGAAAATCCGAGAGGGAAAAGAAGGAAAACGAAGAGAAAAAACATGATGGGGGAAGATTCGAGGGAGAAGAGAGAAGAGGAAAAGGAGAAAAAATGTCATAAGCACTTGGATCCAAGAACAAACATGTAGAAACCAAGGGCATCCTCATAAACATAATGTAGATATGCTCATGCATCACTTACACAAAAAACCTGGGGTTCCTTGCTAAGGTAGATTCGGTTGGGGACAAATGATTAATGAGGGAGGCAACAACATGAATTCGTCACTTCATGTAGACTTACACTTCCTAAGGTTGCTAGTTGAAGGGGCATGACATGAACAAATCTTGTAGATAATGGAAATTGTAGACAAGGGGCATGTCATGCCTTATTTCTCTGACTCGTCAAGCTGTCATAACGCAATAGGCACATCTACCTTGGGATTAGACCTACATCATGACACTAGGGACACGACGGGTCCGTGATCTGGGTTAATGAGTTTGCAACGGGCATGCTACCCCATCCTTGGAGTTAAATTTTCGGGGCATACAACCCTGATGCAAATTACCTAGACAAGCTTGGATATGGCAAGCTTATTTTCAGAGGCATCAAAGAGGAGCATCAAATTCACAAGAATTTCAAGAAGAGTTGGACATCAAAGCGAAGGACACGAAGAACGCGTACAGAAATTCCTGGACCGTATAGTATCGGGAATAAATTCATATCTCGAGCTCTAAAACTCGGATTGCTTCGATCTTGGACTCTATGGAAAGATAAGACGAAGATCTACAACTTTGATGTTGAGACCAGAAGCTGAATCGGCCGTTTTCCTTTACTAAAATGCGCTTGAAGTCGATGGACAGATTCTGTCCGGAAATTCGGTTTAGTTTTTTTATTATTTGGGCTAAAGTGTTTTTAGTTAGATTATTTGTTGGGTTTGTAATTTCGTCTTGGACTATATTTGGGTTATTATTTTTGGGCTTTAGTTCAGTTAATTGGTTTTTATTTGTAAGGTTTTAATTAGTGTCCAATTAATGTGGGCTCAATTAAAAACCAAGTCCAAACTAGGGTTAGGGTTTTCGGTTACTGTTCACTAGAGGGGTGGCCGGCCTAGGGTTAGTATAAATAGCATCTTTTAATGTTTTTGGAGGGGTTAGACAGTTTATGAAAATAAAAGTTTTCTTTTGAAACTTTCAGTTTGAGTGATTCAAACTAAACCTTCCTTGAGTGCTGATTCTCTTGGAAACCCAAGGGTGCTGATTCCTTTGGTCAACCTTGTGTGCTGATTCACTTGGTTAATTCTAGGGATTTAGTTTTGCTTTTCAGGTTTGCAATCTGTTTTGTAATTCTGAATTCCTATTGCTAATTGTCTGTTTTCTTGCTGATTAGGATTCAGATTCTTGGCACCTTGTGTAAAACGAAATTCCTTGTTTCTTCCATGCCGATTTGGGAGGCATAAGGGGTGGAGGTTTGCA
>JAKUCV010002166.1:3181-14598 GCA_028386065.3 Turnera subulata | reverse complement strand
GAGTCCAAGTCCATCCCGGCCTAAGGTTCTACCCGTGTCGGTATTTACCGGCCTAAGGTTCTACCCGTCTCGGTTTCCACTAATCACAATTAAATACATAACCCCAATTCCGAATTATTATTACATGCCATAATTGAATACAAATTATACAACCAAGCAATACCGTTAAATGCCGAAATAACGACCCGAGCCTTCGCCGAAAAATTCCCGTGCCTCGCCGGAAAATTCCCGAGCCTCGCCGAAAAATTCCCGAGCCTCGCCGGAAAATTCCCAAACTGCCACAACAACCCAACAATCACCACCACATACAATTTCGCAGCAAAACAAGTTTCGCAAATCTGACAGCAAAACGAATTGAAGGACAAAGGCCCTTACCCGGAACCTTTCTGCCGGAACCGAACACTGTCCGGATTCGCAGAACAACAGCAACCCGCCTCTGCTCAGAAAAACACACACCCACACACACGAACCACCTGCCAGATCCGTCAGCCCGAAAACCCACACAACCGCAGCACGCCGGCGACCCCAACGACGCACGCACGCACGCACGACCCCGGCCACAATCCAACAGCACACAACCGACCATCATCAAACAAACCCATCAACACGAAGAAATCCAAAAGAAAAACGAGAGAAAGAAGAGAAATTAGAGGCGGCGGTGCTTACCGGAGGTGGCGACTCTTCCACCTCTGCAACTCGCGACGGCGACGGTGAAGTAGGGAGGAGAAGAGAAGACGACGGAGGTGCAGCGGCTCGCCACGACCTCGCCACGACCCCGAGTTTACTTCAGTTCCTCCAGCCCAGATCGTCCCCGAGTAACACCAACAGACAAGGACGCGGGCACCAACGAAACGGCGGCGGAAAAAGGGAAAAAGGGAGGTAGCAGCGGCGGTTGTGGGTGTTAGAGGAAGGAAGAAGAAAAGTGGGGGCGAGAGAGGAAGAGAGAAAGAGAAAGCGAGAGGATAGTGAAAGAAGGGAGGGGCGGCGGGTTGAAGAAGAAGAGAAATAGGAAAAAAAGAAAAGAGAAGGAGAGGAGGAAAGATAAGGGCCGACTAGGGTTTTGACCCACCAAGCTCAAAACGACGTCGTGTCGTTTAGCTTGGTGCGGTCAACCCGCCCCGTTGACCAGCAATTTTTTTTTTTTTGAACAGTTCCAAAACGACGTAGTTTCGGGGAAACTACTTCAAAACTTAATTCTCAACCCCGAAATCCGATTAAACTCCAACGAAAGCCGAACCCGTCATACCATCAACTAAATTCCATATAACCAAGGTAAAAATAATTTATTTCCTTGCTCAAAAATTCAGAAATTCCTCAAGGGTAAAATTGGAATAAAAATTTCAAAAATTCCGAGAAAAATCAAATTCTGAAAATTCGGGGCGTTACAGCGGACCAGCCAACACTTGATACGTGACAGGGCCCAAATTAAAATGGGATAATAAAGTTAACTAGACTTAGAAGGTCACACATGGAAGTATTCGTATGTGTTTGGGTTATGATTGTCCCTTATTTATGTTCTTGGTTATGTTATATTTACGGTGCTTGTTGGCTGATGTGGAGATGGACTGTCTTGATATGTGACTATTTGCTCTGTTGGATATGCTTTGTTGTTTGATTGGACCGTTGAATTGTGTTTGGATTTACATGACTTGCTGTTAGTGAATTGGAATTGTTGATATGAAAATAAGTTGAGGATGTGGGCTATTGACTGATGTAAGAGGAATATTTGAGATGATGTTATATTTGTCACTTGGAAGTAGTGGTACGACTAGATGGTTAGATACTAGTTCTGTGGTGTCATGGCCAGTGGGTTAGTTGGTTGGGGTGTTGACCCTGGATTTGAGATATTGGGATGTTGATCCCGGATTTGTGATATGGGGATGTCGATCCCGGATTGTGGTTGGGCCTAGCATCTGGAATTAGTTAATAACCAGGTACGACCCTAGCTTGTCCAGTGACGGACCCGGAAGGTAAAATGGGTAATAAAAATTAATAAGCATTCTCTTGGTCTTGGCCTTGATATGATTTAGTAGGATTCCACTGTTATGTTGTTTGTGATTGATTCATCTGATTTGATGGTTGCATTACTTCGAAAGTGTTACGGTTGATTATATATCACTGTTTATCTTTCGTCGGTGAGCGCTTCGGACTCACCCCTCGCCTGCGGGGTTTCATCCCATAGGATGAGTTGTTTCATGTACAGGCTTGGTGCATTCCAGACAGGCTGCAGCGTTTCCCTTGGACAGGCTTGGATCCATAGATTGCATGTGTCGCATACAGTGTTAGTGAGTTTAAGTCTTCCACTGTGCATATTGTTATTGTTGTTGGGCCATTGGGCCAGTTTCATTATTATTGATGTTATTGATGTTGGGCCGTAGGGCCATATTGTTGTTTATATTCTTGGGCTGTTGAGCCAGGGTTATGCTTTATACACTGTATGCTAGGCCTTGTTGGGCTGGGTTGTCACAGTTCCGGCACGTGTTTACTGTATACGGTAAATACGGGTCGGGGCGTCTCATTTTGGTAGCGGAGCGGGCGTTAGGTCTTGTCGGGCAGTCTATGTGTGTTGTTGTCTTGTTTGCATAGTTCGCTCCATTTGTTATTTATTTTATATCATTTAGTTAAGTGCATTATGGATCCAGTCAAGGGACACCAGCTGTCGCGGAGCATACACACATAAGGTAAATGATGCCATAATATGCGAAAATACGAATATTATTAATACTTCGATTGCAAAGGAAAATAGTACATTGATACTTTATATTTTAAAGGGAAATATTACATGGATTTTTGATAATTTATAAAAATAGAAAATACATTTAACGGTTCACAACGACGTTGACACGGAAGCTGTTTGCGTCACTGTTGACGTTGACCGTGACTCTGTCGCTCCAAGAGAACCACATGCCGCCTCTGTCGCGCTGGCCAGGAATCTCGAACCGGTTAGCTTGAGGGAATCTGAGTGGAATCAGATCGTGGTCGTCCCGTGGTTGCCACTGCGTCTCCGTGAGAAGAACCATGTTGGGCTTGTACTGGTTCTTCAAGTCCCTTAGAGTGCGTGAGAATTCCTGTGCACGTCTTGCCACTCCTCTGCAATTCCACACCAGTAGCCGTACCTTTGGCCAGGTTGGAGGTAGCTGAGTCATTTTGGGTATGCTCTGGGCTGTCATTGCGAGCTGGTAGTAAGCACCTTGCTCCACAGTTTGGCAAGTGGACTCCAGGTTGAACTCTTGAAGCCTATCCGAGATGAAGAACATCACGGAGTTTGCTGAGCCGTAGTAGGAAGTCCTCAGTGTCCTATGGTCCTCTAGGAAGAATACCTCTTCCATGGGAGTGACGAAGAATCTTGAGGAGTAGAGCTCGTCGACAAAGACCAGTCGTGGCATTCTGCCGAGCTCGTTCGGCAGCTCCTCAGCACGTTCGTTGACCATGCTGTAAGCCAGTCGGTTCCTTCTGCCAAGATTGGCACCTTCAACAAAGAACACCGACGAGGGAGCAGGCATCTTGATTTGGACGTGTGAGGTTTTGCTTTGAACGTTGTGGTTTTGTTCTCTGAGAGTTTTGTTTGCTTTAATGCTTTGGTGATTTACACCTCACCGCTCCTTCTTTTATACACTTATGGGGAGCGTGATTACCGTTTCTGATTTTCAAGATCTTGCTTTTTGAATTTACCGTTGCTTGCATTTATTGCTTTACGCGTTTTTCGGACCCATGCCAGAGATTTTCAGCCTATTTTCAACACATGATTTTATTCCGCTCTGGCTACCTTGTCTTTTGTTTATGGCCTTCCTATATATTTCTTGCATCTTTTATCACAAGCATCCGTGACCGTTGAGACTAGACGGATGGGGCCGTATCTCGAGCAGAGCGCATGTGCGACAAGCTCACAGCTGTTCGGACATCGTGGAGAGATACGAGCCTTGACAGACGTTTTGGCTTATGCGGAAATTGTGAACAAGTGGGTATCGTTTCCTTCGAGGGACACAGGACGATCCCGTGAACATCGCCTTCCGAGTTAACGGGTATCTTTTTCACGAGGTTAACCGACGTCACCGTTAGTTGTACGGTACGTTTCGTGATTCGAGGATGTTTCGTGATTAATATTAAAGGATAGGGATCAGTTACCCAATTATGTTAATCATAAATACTATTATACTCATTTACTCTTTCTTTCCTTTTATCACTTGTTTCATTCATAACGGTTAACTAAATTAAAACTAAAAAAGCTTTGTGATTGAAATCAATCTAATGTAATCATCACTTTTTAAGAATCCAGTGTAGTGTAGCCTGCCTACAGTGACTACACCATAGATCCGTCACTATATAAATATATTATAAAATGCTAAGATTAAGGAGCCAGAATTTTGGCGAGTTGGGTTATAAATCTTCCCATGAGATAACACTGGTTTGTTTACCGAATTGGGTATAAAATAAAACATAATAGTGTTTTTATTTTAATAATCGATATCATTATTCACAATTTTTTCTATATTAAAAGCATTACTCAATTTTTCTGTAATACTTTAATTTGTCATGATCTTCAGCCTAATTAATGAATGTATCTCTAACCGTAAGACATGCTGTGTTCAAGAACATAATGAAGTCGCGAATAATTTTTCACCGAGTCCTAGCGAATAATAAAGTTCTATGGTCTAGATTTTGAGTCCGAGGGAAAGGTGGAAATGGAGTATATGGAAATTGTGATGTCGATAATAATCTCACCTATTGAAGATGATGTGTCGAACCACGGAAAGAAATTAATCCGAAACAGCGGACTGATATTATTAAAAAGAAATTGAAGCAGGCAAGGTCAAACCATATTTTCTTGATTGCGTGGTACGACATATACGTATTTTTTTTTACTATCTCTAAATACATAAAAAGTTTATCCTTTCTCCACGTTTTAACCCATATAATTTTTATCCTTGCAAAAATAATTTCAGTAGTACGTGACTGATCTCTAGATATGTTTATTAAGGTTCAATAATCATCTAGCCACATTGAATGTTAGATCAGGACAGATTTTCTATAGAGCCTCCAACAGTGATAAATTCTAAATCAATCAATGTTACCAAAAGAACAAGAAGAAACAAGTTCCCAAGAAAAAAGGAAATCCTGTCATGGTGTCTTTTAGAAATTGGACTCATATATAACATAAAAAAAAAAAACAGCATGATAGAAATAAAACGAAATAGAGATTCTCAAAATAAGAGAAATAAATGTACAAAACTTCCTGCCGATCGATCACACTGTAAATAACTCTAGCGCAGACTTTGCAACCCTTTTTTTATGTGACTAGAAAGTCAAAAACTCAAACCTAAGGTTGCCTTGAACACAGAAAAAAAATAAGAGAGAAAAAAAATAAGAGAGGTTAAATTGTCACAACATGGCGGGCGCGATAAGCCAGCCAATAACATGAACAAAAACGAAAATCCGTCCCATCAGCGCGACCAGATTGGACGGCGTAGTTGTCTTTCCATGGATAACATGGGAATTTTCTTTTTAATCCAGATAACATGGGAATTCGAATGATTGATTGGTCCAATCTAAAGAAAAAAGCGTGTTAATCAACGTGGGATTGATTCAATTGATAATTAATTTGATTCCGCTTAAATAAGTCTTGAATTTGTGCTTTTTTATAAGCAAAAAATTCTTATTAGGAAACTTACCGATTATACGTAGGTATATAATCTTCATTGGATTGAGATTATATATTTCTGCCAAACTTTTACCTCTTTATAAATTTTAGGTTTAACCGTAGTATTAGTATAGATGCTTGTGGAGGATAAAAGAGGAATTATCACTCCAATTCAAGAATAAATTTGTGATGGGTTGTTTTGTGTTATTATTTAATTGGTCTAATTTAGTTTCGTATGATAATTCAAACCATTTAAATGATGACATGTATCTTAAAATACTAAATTTAATGAAAATTGAATAACATAAGGATCAAATCTATAAAAAAATATAGTATAATAATCACATTTAGTTTAGAAAAGAAGCGGATAAAATGACTGAAAATACCGTTATCCCTTTCATACTTTGAGATTCATAGCTTTTCCCTTCACACACCCGTTGGCCGTTGGTGCTGCATTGAAATTATAAGAATAATGCAGTCTCTGTCTCAGATGTTCGGACGATTATTTTCATTTTTTGAATTTTTGAATCATTCTAGTTTAACGCATAACTAAATCACCCTTGTTCAATTTTGAAAGAGTGCTTAGCATGCAACAAATATTTTGAAGCGCCCCGACCCGTATTTACCGAACAGGGTAAACACGTGCCAGAACTGTTCTTACTACAGTAGTAGACAGTACATACAAATAAAATACAATACTCGCAAACCACAAATACAATACCCGTCACCCGATCTCGGGGACCATTATTCAAGCCAACACTCCAATCCAGTCAACAACAAATGTAATACAGCAGCAACAGCAACAACACAATAGAAAGATAAGCAGCGGAAGACTAAAATGTAGATGCAGCGGGGTATGGATCCGGGTCAGGTGGAGAAGTAAGCAGCAGCCAACGAACATCGTACCTGAACTACGATCAACCAAACCTACGGGATGAAACCCCGCAGGCGAGGGGTGAGTCCGAAGTGCTCACCGACGAAGGATAAACAGAGATATATTCAACTGTAATACTTTCGAAATAAGCACAACAATCTCAACAGTATATCCAAGCCACCGCGGATATTCGGCATATCCGAGCCACAGCGGATATTCGGCATATCCGAGCCACAGCGGATATTCGGCATATCCGAGCCACCGCGGATATTCGGCATATCCGAGCCACCGTCATCATCATGTCAACCAAAACAAGTAACCAACAATAGCATCTCAGAATTAATTTTCAAACCATCGGGTCGTACCTGTACTTTCCAAGTGACAATTATATCATCATCTCAAAATTAATTTCCAATCCCATTACTTATCATCATACCTCAACTTTTAATCATCACAATTCACTTCTCAAACTCAACCAGCCAACAATTGCTTATTTCCAAATTCTCACAATCAACAGTTCAATGATTTCTCACAATATCACAAACCAACAGCATATTCAACAACATCATGGCAAATCCACATCAACAAATAGCAACAGTAACATCAACAGTTTCCATAGCAATCATATAGCAGCTAACAAACAGTTCAAGTAAACAACAAATTCACACACAGCATTACAGGTACATATCCAAGGTTATCCATCCTCACCTTAGCCGATATCAAGTTTGGAACTGTCCCACTGACTCCAAGTCCGGCTCCTCAGGTATCAGCTCGTTATCAACTCCTATATCAAGCAAATGATATGCACATATAAGTGGTATGCAATGTCATGCTACTACTGTATTTACGAAAATTAAATACGGATTT
Source organism: Turnera subulata (assembly GCA_028386065.3). Lineage (NCBI taxonomy): Eukaryota > Viridiplantae > Streptophyta > Magnoliopsida > Malpighiales > Passifloraceae > Turnera > Turnera subulata. Next base: position 7,219 of record JAKUCV010002166.1, on the reverse strand, counting down.
GTCTCGGTTACTTCCCCGGGTTATTTTCTATTTTCGTCACATTTCACCATTTATTCATAAGTGTCAAAATAATACTATTCTTATACCTATACTTACTTCCAAATATTATTCCAGTTCAATACCTACTTGATAATACCCTTTCCAATTTATTCCTACAAGTATGTACTTCCCATAATTATTAGTTACTATTATTTCCCATAATTATTTCCTCAATTTAATTTCTCTACTATTGTTTGTCTCCTCTATATTTTCCTAGAACACCAATTATTCCCAAATTATATCTATTTACTTTCCTAAATATTACTTACCTAAAATATATCCCTTTTTATTATTTTTTTCCAATTTATTCCTTTTCCAGAATTTTTAAACCTATTTTAGAAATTTATCTTCCTATTTTCCCTGGGCTGGGCCTAAACAGTGCTGGCCCAACTCAATTACTAAGCCCAACACTCTAGACCAAAAACCCAAGCCCATGACACATCCAGCCCAAACTAAACCCAAAACGCAGCCCAAACCAAGACCCAACCATTTCAGCCCGCGAATTCTCAGCCCATTAGCACCACAGCCCACAAATTCTAACCCAAAACCCAACTCACACAACCCAAATCCACTCACACACCCAAACTCACAACCCTAACCCATTTACAACCCGTTGCCCATCTACCTCATGTGGGTCGCCCCGACCCGAACTCTATACGGCCGGGTCGAGCTCACCTGCAGCGATGGAACGGCGGCGAGGAGCAGGCGAGGCTGCGGCGTCACGGCAAGGTCCAACAAGTGAGCGTCGACGAGGAGGCGAGGCGCGGTCGTGACGTTGGAGACGGCAGCTGTGGGGCGCCCCCTGCTGTGGTGTCGGCGAGCAAGGAGGTGGGGTGGATCCGTTGGCGGCTCGTCGGGTCTGCGGCGAGGAAGACCGGAGGGAGGAGAAAAGAGAGCGGCGTGGCTCGGGCGGCGTGCTACTGTCTCGCCCCGGCTGCGTGACGCTGCGAGCGTGGAAGGAGAAGGAGGAGTGGAGGGCGGTGGTCGGCGGGGACGGCTGAAAGGAAAGGGAAGAAATGAAAAGAAAAGAGGAAGAGATGAGGGAGACGGCGTCGTTTGGTGGTGTATGGGTGGTGTGTGTTGTTGTGTTGTTGTTTTTTTTTTCTTTCCCTTTTGGTTTGATTTGTGAAGGAAGGAAAGGTGTGGGTTGGCAATGAATTTGCAGGTGAAGCTTGGTTCGTGTGGTAGCAGATGGAGTTTGCAGTGTGCTTGGGTATTGCTGGTGATGGTTTGTGTGTGTGGGATGAGGCAGGAAAATGAAAGCAAAGGAATAAAATAAATTGGGGCATGCAGGAACTGATCACGGGTTGCAACTGTTCATTCACATGCTCACAGTGAATGGCGGTTGCAGCCCCGACACTGTGCAGCATGTGAAGCGGGTTCCGTCCGGTCCAGAAAATATTAATAATACCCCCTCGACTTAATTCTTGGTCCGATAATTCGGGGTTAATCCTGACTTTTCTCGACATTCCTGGACCCGAAAAATGCCAACTTCGGTCCAAAAATTCCGCAGAAAAATCCCGAGCGTGGGGTAGTGCTCGGTTTCGGATTCCGAAGCGTAAATTACCGTTAATTAATTATTCAAGATTAATTTAAATGGTAATTAACTGTAAAAATAAATTTACAGTGACGGTAATAACATAAAAATTACCGGGGCTGTTACATATTTTCCGGAAAAGCAATTGGTTAAACTCTAAATTATATATACAAAGTATGTCAAAACTATTTCGTAGTCTCTTAGAAAACTTTATGGTTAAGTTGGTAACAATTAACCAATAGGTTTGTAGCGTATTGACACTTTTATGTCAAAAACACAAGAGGGATGAGGTCTCGAATTCGAATCTTACATTCCTCAACTGGTATAAAAAAAAGTAGGTAACAATTGTAAATTATTAAACCGATGAACCGTTGCCAAAAAGATTTAGTAAGAACTTTGTGGGAACGAATTGCTACGTCTGATAGCAGAAAACAAAATCGAGTAACAACTAGAAGTTTTCACACTTCTATTCTTAAAAGAGGATTGGGAACTTTTTAACAACCAATTTTCAATTTTATTTAAGATAACTTTCCTGTAACCAGAAAGGTGCATGATAATATGATATATGGTTATAATTAGGATAGCGAATCCAGTTTTTCACCTTTTTTTTTCCCTTATCAATTAAGAGTTACTCCTCTTGTTTTCTTATAAAATGTTCGAGGTGTTTTGCTTTGTTTCAAATTATATCCAGTGTTCTCCTCAAAAAAAAAAATTATAACCAGTGTTATTAAACCCAGACCGAGGGTTGAAGTGGTTGGGCCTCCAGGTCACGGTTTTTCCGAATAAATACTGGTCAAAGTATGATTCAACCAGAAATTAATAAAGAAATTATTAACCCGGAGATCTAGCCAGGTCACGGTTAACCGGGTTCGACCATCCGGGCCGGTCCGGATTTGATTACAGTGATTGTAACCCGCTTTAGTACTATTCCAATGAACCATGTTTGGTTTCCAAATAAAATATCTCATTTGAGAACGAGCTAGGTAAGAAAAAGAATTAACAAATATATTTCTTATATAAAAATATTTTAATTTATTACTATTCATTTTTTTTAATCTAAACTACATTAATTATTTTCTTAAAATATGGAAAAAATTCTTAAACAACGTCTAATAAAAGAAAACAGGGATAAGACAACGATTGAATTCGTTCGAAAAATCAAGGCGTGGAAGACATTATATTTTGCCTATGTCATGAACTGGCACGCCGCCTACAGTTTTAGTGATACGAATGTGAACAGAAAGACAAGCGAGATATTTCTAATTTTCTATGTACCCAAAGAAAGGAAAGCTAGATCGAGGGCTATAACTTGGCAAGCAATTTCTTGGAACTGAGTAGAATCTTCTTTTTTTGCTTTTAAAGAATTAGAAGCAGATTAGAAGTCTTTTCTTTGTGGTATTAAGGAGTCTAATATTTTTCAACAAAAAGGCCATCGGTGGTATCATCATTGCCCTTCAGTCCAGGCTCCTACCAATACCGTTTATATCTTGGCATTAGACCTTCCTGTAAGAATATTTTCTATTATGTGGCACACATAATATATTGAGTATTATTTAATGACGTGGCAAAAGCCCATTGGCCAACTATTAGGATTTTCTAAAGAGCACTTGATGGGAGTGTATAAATAGAAAAATAAAGAGATGGGTCCTCTCTCTCCTGAAAACAACGTTTGTTAACCCATCAAAACAACGTTAGAAAGCAGACAAGGCAAGAGGGAGAAATCCACCTCAAGGAAAACAAGCAAAGCACATATCAAGGAACACACATTATGGAATCAACAGGTACGCTATCAATCTCTTAAGAATTAGTGGGAGATGATGAGTTTAAGATCCTAATTATGTTGTTCTAAATTAGGATTTATGTGATGTTTGTTTAATCCCTAATTGTTATGATGTTTCATGTTAAAATTATCTAACATGTGGTAGCAGAGCGCTGGTTTAAAACAATTATCTCCCCTCTAATGTTGTTGATTGATGTTTAGAATTAAAAAAAAAAAACTGCTGCCTGTTGACGAAAGTGTGTGCATCGACATAATCTGGTTTGGTTGGGTATTATGTTTCATCCAATAAATTCAGATTGCTAGTTGTTTGTTGAATAAATAAAAAAAATAATAATAGTAGATTGTCGACATGAATTTTAAAAGCACAGTATCGTTTGATTGCGTTGCTCTGTTTATTCACGCAATGAACATCTAGTAATAGAATAATATAACATTGGGATCGTGCATTGATGAATAGCAATTGTGTGTTACTGTCGCATGAATCCAAAAGTTAGGCAATTTGTTTTACATATTGTGATTTCGTTCAACAGACCACTTATGACATGTTTTGCAAGGATTTAATGGGCTCTGCATGACGAGATCAATAGATTTGACAATCAACAAATAATTAATCGATTCATATGTGGATTGTATTTGTTTAATTCTTGGAATCAACAGAGGCATTACACGTATGTTTCTCCAG
>JAKUCV010002165.1:2790-19220 GCA_028386065.3 Turnera subulata | reverse complement strand
CAACGGTCACTAGAACATCGATGTTTGGGATGCCAACATCGATGTTCTGAGCCTTCTGCCTGTTTTGAAGAATTGTGCAAAGGTAGGAACATCGATGTTTAAATCCACAACATCGATGTTCATGGCTCGAAAAACATTTTTATGCTTGGAAGTATGTTATGTTATGCATGAGCAAAATTCATCTTATTTTGAGCCAATGTCCTAGAAGAGTTGAATGTTATACCTTGTACAATTTATGGATCTAACTCTTCTTTCTTGGCTCTTCAATTCTTGTGCTCATTCATTTTGATCCTTTGCTCTTGAATGGTTTTTTGTGCTTGAGGATTGGTTTGACTTCATTTCTTTTTGCTTCTTCTTTGTCATGATCTTGAATTGGTTTGTCAATTATCAAAACCTGTAATGAATGAACCATGAAGACATAGGTTCTAACATGTACAACGGTCCACAGCAGGCCTTAGTGGACAAAGGCCTCAGCTCATTCAGGTCTCTTGGTGTTTGCCTCCTCAGGGGTGGGTCAAGCTTAACACAGACGGGGCGACTACTAAGCAGGGTCTATCGGCTGCAGGTGGTTTACTCCGAGGGTCTTTCGGTGAATGGATTGATGGCTTTTGCAATAATATTGGTCCTTGTTTCCCTATTCAAGCTGAACTTTGGGGGCTGTTTGTAGGTCTTCAGTGGGCCTGGGACCTTGGTTTCCCTAAGGTCGAGGTGGAAATGGACGCTTTATCAGTCATTATTGACCTCCGGATGCATGAGATTAGGTTTCGCAGAGGTGCCTCCCTGCTGCATGCGATTCAACAGATTCTCCATCGTGATTGGCAAATTACTTTGCGTCATGTTTTCCGTGAAGCTAACCGGTGTGCGGATTGGCTCTCACATTTTGCTTTATCTTGTAACTTAGGTGTCTTTCACTATGTTCAACCACCTCAGGGGTGTGTGCCTCTGCTTCTTGAGGATGTAAGTGGGACGTCCCTCCCACGATCTGTGTAACTTTGGCCTTTCGGCACTCTCTCTATTCAGATAAAAAAAAAAGTTACAAATCCAGATAAATAAACATGTTCTAAATGGGAAAAAAATATAAAAAGTAAACATAATAACTTCTTACTAGTTTTGTTGATATATAATGAGAAACATAATTAAGAATATAATATAGATCAGAAAAGCCTGATACTGTGAATTGAAGCCTACCTTAAATAACACAGGCTAATTTTTTATACTATATATTGTGAGATGAAGCTTGTCCAATCTAATTGCTGACGCATGAGAAGCAGAAGTCCTACGCCACTTTTATGACTTAACTTTGAATTCTTATCCCTTTAATTAATAACAACGTCCCCGAGGTGTAAAACACAAGGTGAGGCTGGATTAGGTAGAGAAAGCGATACTTGCATGTAATACCTACTATCAAATCAGCATTGCCATTTGTGCTTATCTGTAAACTACCGATCCACACAGAAAATCCAAGATAGAAAAGCACGGTAGCCTATATATATCTTTTGGTTTAGTAATTTACTAGGTTCTTACCCACGCGTTGCTGCGGGATTTAGGCTTTACGTACGAATTTAGTGTCGGGAGTGAAAAACTGATAATTCAAATACTTAAAAAAAATAATCTTATATCCTTTGTTAATCTTTTTTAGTTTTTAATTAGTTTGCTTATAAAATTATAATATGATTTTTAAACTTAATCTAGTCAACTATATTGATGGCTTGATGCTACATCTTTACAAATCAAGATAATTAATACTCGTTGAACAAAACGCTTCTTACATCGGCTTGGAACATATGACATTATAGTGATGAAGTGGCATTCTAAGAATTTTTTTTTGTTTATAACAACAAAATAGCTCTCATTAAAAAAGATAAAATAAAATGAAACGGTTGACAATCGACAAAATAATAAAAGCACATGGGGTTTAGGAGAGACAATTATCTTTTAGTTATTCTATAATGGTCAGTTATGGAATTTTAAAAATATTTAGGTCAAATTTGGAAATTCACTTCAATAAGCCAACCGCTCTCTTTTAGTATATAGGTATAATTTGTTGATGTCTTGTAGTATAGCTCCAAAGATCACAATGATTTTACTGATATTGTTACCAACCCTCCCTCTCTTCTTGTTTCTTTTTCAAGAAATACAAAATCACTGGATCATCATCTTCCTTCAGGTCCAAAGGGCCTTCCTTTAGTTGGTAACTTGACTTTTCCAACCGTCCAAATTAAGTATCTGTGGCAACTTTCCGAGAAGTATAGCTCCCTCATTTTCTTGAGACTCTTATTGATTTCTTCAGCCAAGATGGCTCCAAAGGTTTCTGAAAATATATATATGATCTTTAATTCTGTAACAGGCTCATATATATATATATATATATGTCTGAACTTTGCTCATATATAAATTATTCTCGATACGTTGAAGAAGAATGGTCTAATGAGTGCTTAAGCAAAAGAAAAGAAGAAAGGAGTTAAAGCCAAGCTAGTGTGCGACGAGGTAGGGAGGAAGGGTAGAGAGGTTGCCAAATTAAAGACTTGTGAAGAAGCCATATAAAGCTAGCTGGGGCTAACTTCTATATGATCTATCTGCCCACGCGTCCACATATGGGAATGCATCCGTCTCCTCCATCGTTTATGGTGTTGTAATGACATTGAAAAACAAACTGCGAAGAAGAAAGATTAATTACATGGCAACCCTCAAGAATCTAGTAACTTAACGATAGGGGAAGCATCTTCTCTGGTTAGCTCCATAGATCCAGCCTAGCTATCAAGAAATCAAACTTAATTTTTTTTTTTTTTATCCTCAAACTTAAATATTTTGTTTATAACTTCTTTAAGTTCTCCTCCTATGTCGTTGATAGTGAGAAACATAACTAAGAATATAATCTAATTAAATCCGAAAAGCCTGATACTGTGCCTACCTTAAATGCACGGGCTATTTTTTTTTTTTTTTTCATACTACATAGTATGATCATGAAGCACATCCACTGATCCGCAAGAATTTGTTTGTGGCAAAAGAGTTACTGCTATTTTGTTACCTTGTCGTGAATATTGCCACAGGGTACCACATGCTGGTCATCCACATGTGGCTTTGTTTATTCTTCTTTCTTTGTATACTCTGTTTCTCCTGTATTGTACTGTAATTTTACATAATAAAGATCTCGTTAGCATTAAGAAAAAAAAAAAAACACAGGCCAATTTCTTATACGACATATTATAAGATGAAGCATATCCACGAGACCCTCTAGATTTTTGTTTGTGGCATCTAGCTAATTAATGACAAGCCCTACTTTCGGTACTTCTTTTTTTGATACTAATCGAAGGTCTTTATTGAATAAACTGATGAAGTACAAAGAATGCAGTCAAATAAACTTTCGGTACTTCTATGGGGTACCTTCGAATTCTTATCCAATAATTAATAACAAGAAAGCAACGTTCCTAAGGTGCGAAACAAGGGTGTGGACTAGAAGAGAAGGTGCATGAATATAATATCTACAATCAAGGGGGAAGATATGGATATTGATCATGTGTATCCCGGCCTTGCAGTTTTTTTTTTTGATACTAACAATTTTTATTGAGAATGAATGGTTGTAGCTGTACAAGGGAGGTTGAGTACAAGGAATAAATACAGAACAACAGATGAGCAAAAGTGAAGAGTCAAAAGCCTAAACGCCTGCTGCAACAGGAAAACAGCAGATCAGGCAAGAGACTATGCTCAAGTAACAACAAAGTAGAAATTACAGATTCAGAGCAAGAGAAGAGAAATTTCGTTGAACCCCTTTCCAATTCTTGATGAACTCAGCATTGGATATGGTGTAAGAGCCAGAGAAGGGAAAGGATGGATGAAGTGCTTTGATCCACGATATTGCATGCATATGGATTAAATCCCATAACCTGTTGCAATCAACAGCTTTATAACGAAAAATTCTCCTATTGCGTTCTAGCCAGATAGCCCACAAAGTAGCCAGAGCATAAACAACCCAAGACGATCTACTTGCCGCATGTGGGGAGGTAAAAGCCCACTGAATCAGAAACTCATCCAAGGATCTTGGGATGCACCATCGTACATTCCACCACTTACAGTGTTTGGTCCAGATGCGCCAAGCAAAAGGGCAGTGCAAGAGTAAGTGATCTCGAGATTCAAGCTGGTTAGAGCACATTACGCATAAAGAATCAGCCAAAGATACAATACCTCTTTCCCGCAAAACATCTTTGGTAGGAATACCATTACGGAAAGCGAGCCATAACCAGCACTCAATTTTAAAAGGTGAGATATTTAGCCAAGGTGACGGATGTGTGCGATGGTGGCCCAAGCTCTTGTGAAGGAAGAGTCTGCCACATTTGACTGAGTAAAGCCCGTTCCTTTCATTAGACCAAATTCGTTTGTCAGCTGAGCCAGAATGGAGACGGGCATGTGAAAGTTCAGTACTCATATTGGTCACTTCTTCTGCCTCCCAATCACGCAAGGTTCTCCTCCAGTTGCGTTGCCATATAGGATTAACTAGGTCATCATCAAGTCACTCGGCCACGGAGCCCTCTTTGCATAAGGAAATGGAGAAAAGTCTGGGATACTTGTCCTTGAGAATACCTCCACCAAACCAGTCTTCAGACCAGAACTTTGCACTCATGCCATCTCCAATTTTTAATAAAGTTTCCCTCATCAGATTAGAACCAGTTTGACTATTAATAGAGCCGGAAAGAACAATATCTCTCCAAATCAAAGAGGATTTAGAAAAATCAAATTGGGGCGAGAGAGGGGAAACAATTAACTCACACTTATTTTGGATAAGAGTCTTCCAATCTTTCTCCACAGGTTGGGTGAAATTCCAAAGCCACTTAAAAAGTAGACATTGGTTCATAATAGAGATATCAATGATCCCCATGCCTCTAAGATCCACGGGGATAGTGATCTTCTTCAAAGCCACCAAGCAGATCTTCCTCGAATCCTGTAATCCGTTCCAAAAGAAGTTGCGTTGAATTCTGATGAGCTTTTTGGCGACGACTACAGGAATATGAAATAAAGACATGAAATAAATAGGAAGCCCACTCAGCACTGCTTTGATCAGAGTAACCCTTCCCCCTAAGGAAAGATATTTTCCTTTCTATGAGGCCAAGCGCACAGCAAATTTTTCAATAACAGGCTGCCAGCTTGCCGCACGTATCATACTTGATTGGGAAGGTCTCAGCCCGACTGTGAAGCATATTGGAAAATTTTTCCACTTCTGATTGTCTTATACTAATGCCTAATAAGCTGCTTTTATGAAAGTTTATGCGCAGCTCGGATAGCGCTTCAAAAACCCTGAGACACATTTTAAGATTTTGGAGAAGGGATAGGTCTGCAGGAGAGAAAAGTAACGTGTCATCTGCGTATTGTAAAATCGAGGTGGAAACCTCGTGAACTTTGATCTCTCGAATCAGCTGCAAGTTCTGTGCCTTTTTTAAGATGCAAGATAAGCCTTCCGCCGCAATGTTGAATAGAAAAGGCGATAAAGGGTCGCCTTGTTTTAAACCACGTCCTATAAAGAATTCTTCAGAGGGCGACCCATTTATAAGCATAGCAAGCAAAGAAGTGGATAGACATTCGAGTATCCAAGATCGCCATTTCATTCCGAATCCATTTGCAGCCATAACCTGCAATAAATAGTTCTAGTCCACCGAATCAAAAGCTTCTCAAAAATCTAGCTTCCACATGATAGAACTAGCGTTGCTCTTCTTCAGACTGTGCAAAATCTCGCTGGCCAAAAGAGCACCATCCATAATGTTACGCCCTTCAATGAAAGTAGTTTGTTGGGGGCCAATAATATCAGGAATCACGCGCTTCAGGCGTAGGGATAAGATCTTGGCAATGATTTTGTATAAACCATTAACAAGAGTGATCGGGCGGAAATCATCAAGAAAATTAGCACCTGAGATTTTTGGAATAAGAGTGATGAAGCCAGTGTTGGCATCGCTCGGAATTTTGCCTTTCTCAAAAAACTCCTGAATCATATCAACCAAGTCATCTTTGATGAGAGGCCAAGATTTTTTGTAGAAAGCGAAATTGACCCCGTCAGGGCCAGGAGCTTTTGAGCTGTCACAACTCCAAATCGCCGCCTTGATTTCCTCAATTGTGAAAAGACATTCAAAAGCATCAGCATAGGAAGGATCCAATCGTTGAAATGTCAAGGAGCCAATGGATGGACGATGGCTGTTATTCATGGAAAATAGGGTGGAATAATAATCTGCAGTTGCACGTTTGATAGAATCAGGTTCAGACAAAAGCTGGCCGCGAACTGTCAGATGATCAAGTTTGTTTTTTCGACCCCTATTACAAGCAGTGACATGAAAGAACCTCGTATTTTTGTCACCTAATTTACACCACTTTATTCTAGATTTCTGCCTCCACATAGCCTCCATCTGCTTGGATTTAGAAATAAATTCAACTTTTAATGACTGTAGCAGCACGAGATCACTTTGAGAAAGGGATCTAGTCTCAGCTTCCTTATCGAGCTCGTCAATATGCCGCTAGATTTCTGCATTGTTCTCGTTGAGGTCACCGAAAACCTCTTTGTTCCATCTAGATAAAAGACTTCTTAACATACTTAGTTTTCGGAGAAGATTGAATTTCCCAGGAAAGGTTGAACAACACTGATTCCACATGGAGCTGAAGACATCCATAAAATTCGGTTATTGCCACCATGCATCCAAAAACCTGAATGGACGTCTACCCTAGTTCGGCTGGTTCTGAGTCACGATCAGAGGGCAATGATCAGACATATGCTTCCTATCTGATTTGAGATACATGTGGGGAAAGCTGAGGCACCAGTCCCCCTCCACAAAAGCTTGTCTATGCGACTGGCAGAATATCTATTGCTCCAAGTGTAAAGTCTATCACACAGGTTCATTTCAATTAGACTTAGGTGCTGAATGAGGCGTTTAAAAGCCTCGACGCCTCTGTAATACATTCGGCCGCTTTTACGATCAGAGGGGCACAAAGTCTCGTTAAAGTCTCCATATATCAACCATGGAGCCGGAAAGGAAGCCTTGAGATCTCAGAGCTCTTCGAACATCTTAATGCGGTCATTAATATCAGAGGCCCCATAAATACCACAAACCGTGGCTGAGAAATTATTCTGGACAAAGCAGCCGTCTATAATGATCCAATTATCAAAGGAGCTAGTCCTACGAACTTTAAACACATCAGAGTCCCAAAATGAGAATAAGACCACCAGCACTTCCAGAAGCATCCACAGAGACAAAATTAAAGTTCCTTCTACCCTACAGTTTATTACAAAAGACAGAGTCCACGTTTGTACGCTTAGACACATATAAACAGAAAACTCAATTGATATTTAGAAACCAACCGACGTACCTGCGATTGCTTAGAGGTGGAGCCAACACCTCTGATGTTCTATGACATAGCACTAAACATAAAGCAAGATGACAGACGCAAGAAAGAGAGATATGGGGGGAGCTTACTCGACCGCTCTGGCACTAACCTAATCAAAGGCTTCATTTGTAACCATCTCCTCAATCAAGTGATTCACCTCCAGAGGATTGGCGAATCTATCCCACCCAACGAGGTCACCAATTCGGTTCGTTTCTTGGACCTCCACATCACTGAAAGAAACAGAAACCAGACTGCTGCTGCATTTCTCATTTTCTGCAGTCATGTTATTGTTAATCCTCATGATATCGGAATTAGACACAGATCTTCGGGGTGGAGACAATGCTTGCATTTTTATTGAGAAATCTGGTTTTTCTTGGTTTGTCAATACCCATTTTTTGCAATACCGCAAGCACTTGGTGCTCAATGTTATTGCAGTTACTCACACTTTGGGGAGAAAGGAGAGAATCATTCCATGAGGATAAGGAGTTCACGGATAGGAGGTTGGTATCGAAGTCCGGGCTATTGAGTGTAATGGGATGAACAGAGGATGGGCTGTGATATGTAGAGCCCAAGGTAGAGGGGGTTAATGGGTAGGGAACAAGGGTGTTTGGGCTTTCAGAGATGGGCTTGAAGAGAGGATCTGGGATATGAGGATCACTATTGTTAATGGCCCGATAGGGTGGGTCAGAGGTGTCCGTTCTAGAACTAGGAGGGAAAAAGGCTTTTTCAGATGGGATCAACGAGGGGGAATGTGAAACGAGTGGCATCTGGGGCAGCTCATTGGTAATATTGAGGTTACTAATGATAGGTCGAAGGTTGAATGGGTCAGCGGAGCACGACTCATTATTTGACGAGCTGTGCTTAGAAAATTATGAAGAGTGTGAAGAGGTTTGTGGCTGATTGGTTGGTTTAAATGTTGGCGGCTGGTATTCCCCAGACACCTATCTGCTAGGGTTGGCAAGGGTGTTTGCTGATGAGTTTCCGACTCCGGTTGCCAACGCCGGACTAGCATCAACGGAGGACCACATCCAGTCCAGTGGATCGTACTGTGATTCGGCAATCCCAACATTGAAGCTATGATCACCAAATTTAACAGCCACGACTTTATGCTAGAAGGCGATATTGTTTGTAAGAATCAGGATCTCTGTAACATCCATCCGACTCTTGCTTTTAGTTTCGGGGCTCCAATCAATCATCATACCTACACTTTTGAGATAGCAAGTTTGAAGAAACTTTCCGACCAGCACACGGAGGAACACCTTTCACTAAAATCCAACACAAGCGATTACTTGCGGAATCGCCCTCCTCCCATTGTTTGAATGTAGCAAATAACTGTTCAAACCAAACTGGCTGATTTGTGACCATGGCGTCCCTATCTTCAGGAGAGTCAAATTTGAACAAGAACTTCACACCACCTAGAGGAATGATGCTTGTTACTGAGGATTCACTGACAGGGAATAAATCAGTTAGACACTTAATAGGCATAGGTGAATTCAGAATCCCTAGAGCACAACAGTCAAGCCATGAAGGCGCAACATCTTTCTTGATGAAAGAAGAAGTCTGAGTACCATGTTGAGCACGCGGTGAAGCATGGATAGGACGAACGACCTCAGCAAAGGATCTATCATCCACAAGAGGTGTGACCGCCTTTGAGGTTGTTTTCAAGGATGGATTTGACATAGCCATTATTCTTGGTGGCAGAAATCTCCGCACCGACTACCCTCATCGAGTTGATCTTTTCAAGGATGGATTTGACATAGCCATTATTCTTGAAGCGCACAAAAGCATAACGCTTCCCTAATTTTGTGGGCTTAGCAGGCATGTAAACATCCATCACCTCACCAAATCTGTTAAACATCATATGCATATCCACATGCAACCAACGCAGTGGAATGTTCTCTATATAGATTCTTACAATCTGATTGTTTTCAATCGCTTTCATAATGTATCTACGACTCCACTTTAAAAAGTGCAAAGCCTTAGGGTTTCCTTCCGCAGGAGGATTAGAGGAAAGGGGCAGGGGGTGTGTGCAAGGGTTGGGTAATATGGTGGTGGAGTGGGTGGTGTTTGGTGGATGGGAGTGGGTGGTTGATGGAGGATGTGTTGGTTGTGGTGGCTTGATGTCCGGCAGAGAGGCCAGGCGGCATGGGTTGAGTGTGGAGGAGCAAGGAATGGAAGGGTTGCATGGTACGCGCGAGACACGCGCTTAGGGTGACTTAACTGTTCGAGTGAGAAGGGATGCTCTCGTCCTTATTCAAAAGGCCTAACATATGATGTTGCCACCAGCAAAAGATAATATTGAAACGAATATCTTATCTGTGTGCTATTATAAGAAGGTTCATGACTAAAAAATACATGTATTATACATGTAATTGTTTTCATATCACTAATAAAATTCAAGTGTTCTGTAAAAAAAATAAAAATAAGCAAGCGGATCACCAACCTAGAAGATTCAAGAAGAATATTGGGGCAGGCGGTGAAGCCAGAGATTCACATGAAGAGAGGGTGGTTCATGAGGATTGTCTTGACCGGGGTGTGAAAGAAAAATGATGAAGAAGTTGTAATTTTTCATTTTTTGCCGGTGTTGAGAGGGGTGTGTGGTGGTGCACTAAATGATATAATAGTAGCTGGTTCCTGGAGCTTATTTATAGCCACTAGTTGGCGTTATATATTAAATCATACTATATCAGAAAACCTGAATACTGTGAAGCTACTTAAATAACACAGGCAAATTTTCTATACCACATATTTTCAGATGAAGCGTATCCACAATACCCCTAGATGTTTGTTTGCGGCATCGATGCATGTGGTGCACAATTTCAACGGGACAACCGACAAAGAAAGGTCCTAGGTCGCATTTATATATGAAGTGAGGCATAATTAGGAAGAGAAAGCGATCCTTGCATGGATCATCTACAATCAAATCAAACATTGCCATTTGTGCTTATAAATTATCTGTAAACTGCCAATCGACACAGAAAATCAAAGATACGAAAAAATTACTCCACGCTTGCAATCTTTCTTAAAGCAGGGGTAGCCTATATATCTTTGGGTTCTGTACAATTCACAGCGATATTTATATGTTGAGATCCCATAGTAGCTCCATAACACAATGGCTTTACTCGTATTGTTACTAGCCCTCCCACTCTTCTTGTTTCTTTTCAAGAAATATAAAACTAGTAAAGAAGTTCTTCTTCCTCCCGGTCCAAAAGGTCTTCCAATAGTTGGTAACTTGCACCAGCTTGACTCTTCCAACCCTCCTCAAAAGCACCTATGGGAACTTTCCCAGAAGTATGGCCCCCTCATATTCTTGAGACTCGGTTTTAAGCCAACCTTAGTGGTCTCTTCAGCCAAGATGGCTAAAGAGGTTTTGAAAACCTATGATCTTGAATTCTGTAACAGGCCTCTCTTGACTGGCCCGACAAAGCTTTCCTACAATCGCTTAGACTTGGGTTTTGCACCATATGATGCTTATTGGAGGGAGATGAGAAAAATATCTGCTGTCCATCTCTTCAACTCAAATCGAGCTCAAAGTTTCCGTCCTATAAGAGAAGAAGAAGTTTCTTCACTGATTGGAAATATATGCCAATCCGCTTCTGCTTCTAAGCCTTTCAACTTGACTGAAGCAATGATTTCTTGCACTAGTAACATTATTTGCAGGATTGCCTTAGGGAAGAATTTGTACGGGGATGGAGGAGTTGAAAGAGCAAGATTTCAAGAGCTGATCCATGAAACGGAGTACATATTTGTAAGTGTTTTTCTCTCGGATTATTTTCCTTACATGGGTTGGGCTGATAAGATTACTGGACTGGTTTCTCGTCTTGAAAAGAACTTCAAAGAATTTGATGCTTTCTACCAAGAAATCATTGATGAACATCTTGATCCAAAAAGACCAAAGCCTGCGCAGGAGGACATACTTGATGTGTTGCTTCAAATGCTCAAGGATCGATCATTTAAGGTTCAGCTAACCTTCGACCATATCAAAGCAATTCTCATGGTAAGATATGGTTTCCTATTTGTAGTTTTCAATTTCTCTCTACGTACCTTTTAAGCAGGGGTGGATCCAAAAAATTTGGGTTTGGGGGGCCATTTCGTTTGCTTTTTAGATTACAGTTTTTTTTTTTTTTTTGATAAAAACGATAGATTTATTCACTGTAAAAAGGTACAGAAATCGAGTCCCCACAAACAAAGGACACGACGTAAAACACACAACTAAGCCATCAGAATGGTGACTTTAGTTTACAAATAACAGATCCAAATTATAACACCTGACAGAGGACCTATACCCGTCTTAACTTGCACAAAGGACCAGGCCACGCTTTAAAACTATCAGAGCAAATCACTACAGCAGGAAAGTCAAAAGGAAACAAGCCAATAAACACCAAATAATGTTTTGTGATAATTTGCTACTATCATAATCTAAGGAGAAAAATTTGGGGGGACCTGGCCCGTGCTTATAAGGTCAAGTGAAATTATATATATTATTCATCAAAAAAAAGGTGAAATTATATATTTCCGCTCTCATCAGTAAAATTATGGTGTTTGTTTATTTTAAGAACTGTTGAATCGTGGTGTTTAGTTTGGCACCTAAAAGATATTTAATTCCCATTTTTAATTACACCATTTGTTTGATTTCTTATTAAACGTCTATTTCTTGTTTATTTAATTGACCTCTATATATATTTGGCTGTAGTGTTTTTTACTAATTAGCTTAACCTGATTGCAGAATATATTTGTAGCCGGAACAGACACAAGCGCTTCCACGGTAATATGGGCTATGAGCTTATTGATGAAGAATCCTGGAATGATGGAAAAAGCACAAAAAGAAGTAAGAAACTTGGTCGGGAACAAAGGCTTCGTAAATGAAGATGACATTGAGCAACTTTCTTTCCTGAAAGCTGTAATTAAGGAGACACTGAGATTGCAACCACCAACTCCACTGTTGCTTCCCAGAGAAACAACCCGTCAGTGCAACATAGGAGGGTATAAAATACCACCCAAAACTTTGGTTCACGTGAACGCATGGGCAATCGGGAGGGATCCTGAGTCTTGGGAGAATCCATTGCAGTTCAATCCGGACAGATTCTTGGTTAGTTCTATTGACTTTAAAGGACAAGATTTTGAGCTTATACCATTCGGTGCTGGTCGAAGAATTTGTCCTGGTTTGCTTATAGGAATTTCCAACGTGGAGCTTGCACTTGCTAATCTTCTTTACAAATTCAATTGGGAATTGCCCGATGGAATGAAGAGGGAAGATATAGATATTGATCATGTGTTGCCCGGCATTACAGTGCACAAAAGGGATGCTCTAATTCTTGTGCCCGAGGCCTATATATACGTATGATGTTGCACAAGGTCCCACGTGGTTGCAAGAATAGATCGAATGTTACTATGTTACGGTTTAATAAGGTCTGTGCCTCTGTACCATGAATAGCCCTAATGCTAATGGAACCATTTGTTAGTTTTCTGTTACATTTGGATTGTGTGTAGATGAGAAAGCTAGTGGCCCTGTGGTTTAAAAGTGTTTGGTTTACGCTTGGGACTCCAACGGAAATACAAGTATAATCAAAAGTACTAACGGGTAGACTACGCACGTTAATCGTACTCTTCTCCACAATGAGAGAACAAAATTTTGGATTAGAACCAGGAATATGGAAGTCATAACTTAGGGGGGCTTCCTCTATGCTACTATTCGGTGCTGGCCGAAGGACCATATGTATCCAGGTCCATATATCTATGGGAATTTCCAATGTCTGGCCTCACTTGCTAAGTGACCATCCCAAATTTAATTGGGAAATGCCAGAATCTGGAGGGGAGATATAGATATATATTAATCATGCATGCATGTCTTGCCTGGCCTTAGTTACCATCCACAAAAAGGGATGCTCTAGTACTCCCTTGTGCCCAACGCCTATGACATATGATCACCATAAACAAAAGGATATATAATATTGAAATCCAATATCTTGCTTGTGCACGTACTTTATCTTGTTTGTGCTATACATGTTTTTCTTTTTTATATAGTTGTGCTATATATGCTTGTGCGTCTCAGAAATAAGGAGGGCTGAAGAAGAACGCGGCTGGTGGTCATGGTGGAGATGAAACATGAAAGATCGTATGTTGGGGCGCGGGGGCGTGCTGGTCAATTCTACTTTCCATTACTAACTCGACCACATGTGTTGTCACACGATTTCGCCATTGACACATCTAGAAGCATGTGAGGGTTAATTATATTACTTTAAACACTCTATCTCACAATAAATTATCACCTAATTTTTCTTGACTTTTTTTCTTTTTCTTTATCTTTGGAATGAAAACTTATTGAATGTAGAAGTTGTATTAATATAAAACAATGTGCTTGTAGCTTGAGTCCTATTTCCATCGATTAATTTTTTAAAAATTATATTTTTGGGCAATTTTCATTGAAAAATAAAAAAATTTGGCCATTTTGTTGTTTTCTAATTAATTCTCTTTCTTATTATTATATTTGCAATTTTACTTGT
The DNA here is from genome assembly GCA_028386065.3 of Turnera subulata. NCBI lineage: Eukaryota > Viridiplantae > Streptophyta > Magnoliopsida > Malpighiales > Passifloraceae > Turnera > Turnera subulata. Next base: position 5,358 of record JAKUCV010002165.1, on the reverse strand, counting down.
ATTATAGTTCATACTTTCCTTTTCTTTTGGCCCAAGACTATTCTTTGTGGTTTGGAAGGAAAGGAAAAAAGAAAGATTCTGGACAAGCTAGGGTCGTACCTGGTTATTAACGTATTCCGGGTGCCTGATCAAAAGAGAACCTAGGGATAGACATCCCAAAATAGTAACCCAGGGATAGACGTCCCAAAAATATAATCACGGGATAGACATCCCAAGCATAGACATGCTTATAACAAGAACCCAGATCAAGGCCACCACAAAATAGTCTCTAACCATCGAGTCGTACTACTACTTTCCAAGTGAAAATTAAGTCGTCAACACAACTTCCAATTGTCCCATCATATCAGTTTTTCCATAGCTAATAGATCAACAATAACAACAATAACAAAACAGCCAAACTCAACCAACTCAGCGGTTCAATCAAACAATTCAACAAACAGAAAACACAACAGTACTATGTGCAACATATCAAAGGTTATCCATCCTCACCTTAGCCGATTTTCCTACTCTTGAAAGTCCTCAGAATGTCCCGGCTCTGGTTCCTCAAAGAACTGTTCGTTACCAACTCCTATATCAAACAAATAATATGCACACATAAGATGCACAACCATGATATGCAAATGATAACTAATACTGTAAGCCGCAAAGTAAAACACTACGCCCACTCGGTGATCATCTCGGGTTACGTTCCGTTATCATCATCATTTACCATTTAATTTCAAGTGCCAAAAATATACTATACATATACCCGGTTAGTATACCCTTTCCAAAATATCCTTAGTACGTATATCTTTTTTAGAAATAAATTATCATAAAGTGGTAATAATAATTTTTTTATAAGTCGTGCTATAATTCTTCCTTAGTTTCTGAAAATAACAATGTCAAGTAATCATATAGTGTAACAGCCCGGGTAAAAATTTTAGATTTTTACCGGACTGTAAAAGTCTATTTACCGTGATTTACTGTTGAATTAATCTTGGGTAATTAATTCAAGGTAAATCGGGAGTTGTTTTTCGAAACCGAAGGTCTTCCCGCGCTCATGATTTTCCCGTGAATTTTTCGGAACTAAGTTGGTATTTTTCGGGTTTCGGAATTTCTCGGAAAATCACACCGGAAAATAATTAAGGAGGTATCTGTTATTTTCTGGTCCGGATCGGATTCGCCCGTAATGCAGACGAACTGCATTATTGTTAATCACATGTGGAATAGTAATTTTTTTTGTTATTTAAGGGAGAAGGCAGTCGGAAGAGGGGAAGAGCAGAAGAAAAAAACAGAGAGAGGAAAAAAAAGAGAGAAAAAGGAAAAGGAGAGGAAAAAGGAAAAAAAAAAGAGGAAAAGAAAAAGAAAAATAAATAAATAAATAAATACAGAAAAAAAAGAGAGAAAACAGTGAGAGAGGAAGAAGAAAAAAATAGAAAAAAAAGAAATGGAAAAAAAAGAAACAGAAAAAAAAAGAAAAGAAAAGAAAAGAAAATAAGAAAAANCATTCAAACATGACTGAGCCAAGGCTAAAAGACATTATATAATTTCCAATTTTTATCTTCGGGCCCCGTCACTGGACAAGCTAGGGTCGTACCTGGTTATTAACGTATTCCGGGTGCCTGATCAAAAGAGAACCTAGGGATAGACATCCCAAAATAGTAACCCAGGGATAGACGTCCCAAAAATATAATCACGGGATAGACATCCCAAGCATAGACATGCTTATAACAAGAACCCAGATCAAGGCCACCACAAAATAGTCTCTAACCATCAAGTCGTACTACTACTTTCCAAGTGAAAATTAAGTCGTCAACACAACTTCCAATTGTCCCATCATATCAGTTTTTCCATAGCTAATAGATCAACAATAACAACAATAACAAAACAGCCAAACTCAACCAACTCAGCGGTTCAATCAAACAATTCAACAAACAGAAAACACAACAGTACTATGTGCAACATATCAAAGGTTATCCATCCTCACCTTAGCCGATTTTCCTACTCCTGAAAGTCCTCGGAATGTCCCGGCTCTGGTTCCTCAAAGAACTGTTCGTTACCAACTCCTATATCAAACAAATAATATGCACACATAAGATGCACAACCATGATATGCAAATGATAACTAATACTGTAAGCCGCAAAGTAAAACACTACGCCCACTCGGTGATCATCTCGGGTTACGTTCCGTTATCATCATCATTTACCATTTAATTTCAAGTGCCAAAAATATACTATACATACGGTTAGTATACCCTTTCCAAAATATCCTTAGTACGTATATCTTTTTTAGAAATAAATTATCATAAAGTGGTAATAATAATTTTTTTATAAGTCGTGCTATAATTCTTCCTTAGTTTCCGAAAATAACAATGTCAAGTAATCATATAGTGTAACAGCCCGGGTAAAAATTTTGGATTTTTACCGGACTGTAAAAGTCTATTTACCGTGATTTACTGTTGAATTAATCTTGGGTAATTAATTCAAGGTAAATCGGGAGTCGTTTTTCGAAACCGAAGGTTTTCCCGCGCTCGTGATTTTCCCGTGAATTTTTCGGAACTAAGTTGGTATTTTTCGGGTTTCGGAATT
>JAKUCV010002164.1:28753-38941 GCA_028386065.3 Turnera subulata | reverse complement strand
GTCTAAGGACAATACATTATAAGAACCGCTATCGACAAAACATATAACGTTCCATGTAGCGTTCTTATGTGGGTCGGTCCAGTCCACAAGTTCTCTAACTTGTACCCGTATGTAGAATTCATATCACATATGCAATTCTCAACATACGCTAGTCTTAATTTATTATTACAACCCATCCATAATAATAATCGACTAGGGATAATTTAAGAATATGAAATATTCTAGGGTTATAAGTATGTGCAAGCGTTTATCTCATAAATGATACTTATTGGAATAACCTTAATGTGTATACATGACTACAAATAATCATCCATGATTGGCTTTTGGGCATATTACACTAACAATCTCCCACTTGCACTAAAGCCAATCATCCATATATCTCATACATGTGGATCTAGCATGACAATCATGCTTCCGCTGCGTGAGAAGATTAGACAATAAATCTCCTACTTTGTTCCCAAAAGGAACTATACACAGCCTTAGTTGTAGAGTCGGCTACTGTCTCTTGCTTGGAACTCTTCCAGCATACAGTACCTTGCTTGGAACTCTTCCAGCACACCGCTATCGGTTTGGAAGCTAGCATCTGTGTAACCCTTTACACAAGCTCATCAACGCTTCCGTAAACCAGAAATGCATCCTTAGTGCTTCTCAAGTACTTAGGATATTCTTTACGGCTGTCCAGTGACACTCACTGGGATCAGACTGGTATCTGCTTGTGACACTCAAAGCATAAGCGACATCCGACCGAGTACATAACATGACATACATGATAGATCCTATTGCCGAAGCAAAAGGAATCTTACTCATCCGCTCTCGCTCCTTAAATGTACTAGGACATTGATACTTTGAGAGAGATATGCTATGTGACAAGGGCAAGAATCCTTTCTTGGAATCTTGCATGCTAAACCTCTTTAGCACCTTGTCAATATACGTACTTTGACTTAGCCCGAGAAGCCTTTTGGATCTATCTCTATAGATCTTTATACCTAACACATAGGCAGCTTCTCCTAAGTCCTTCATCGAGAAATTCTTTCCTAACCAAGTCTTTACGGACTGTAGTGTCGGAATGTCATTCCCAATGAGCAAGATGTCGTCAACATACAACAACAAGAAAACAATGGTGCTCCCACTAACCTTCTTGTAAACACATGGTTCATCTTCGTTCTTGATGAAACCAAACTCTTTGATTACATCATTAAAACGAAGATTCCAACTCCTAGAAGCTTGCTTCAATCCATAAATGGATCTCTGCAACTTGCATACCATATTGGCATTCTTTGGATTGACAAAACCTTCAGGCTGTGTCATATACACATCCTCTAAAAGATTCCCGTTAAGGAAGGCGGTTTTGACATCCATTTGCCATATCTCATAATCATAGTATGCCGCTATAGCCAATAGAATCCGGATGGATTTTACCATGGCAACTGGTGAGAAAGTTTCATCATAGTCAATACCATGAACTTGCTTGAAACCTTTCGCAACCAATCGCCCTTTAAAGGTAATCACATTACCATCCATGTCGGTCTTTCTCTTAAAGACCCATTTGCACCCAATGGGTTTTACCCCTTCGGGTGGATCAACCAAGGTCCATACCTTGTTTTCGTACATGGATTCCATTTCCGAATTCATGGCCTCTAGCCACTTCTCAGAGTCCGGACCCGTAATGGCCTGCTGATAGGAAGTGGGCTCATCCTCATCTATGAGCATCACGTCTCCAGCATGAGTCATGAGAAATCCATATCTCTCAGGCTCATACCGAGTCCTATCCGACCTACGCGGTCCATGTGTTACAGGCACAGGAATCTCATCCACAACTTCTTGTGGTTCCTGCCCTTGTTCCATCTCAGCCTCTATCTCTCGAACTTCTTCGAGTTCTACTTTCCTCCCACTGATTCTTCTAGAAATAAATTCCCTTTCTAGAAAAATAGCAGTCCGAGCCACAAACACTTTGTGCTCTAAAGGATTATAGAAATAATACCCTTTCGTTTCCTTAGGGTATCCTACAAAGAGGCACTTGTCGGATTTAGGGCCGAGTTTATCCGAAGCTTCACGTCTTACGTAAGCCTCACAACCCCAAATTCTCATAAAAGACAAATTGGGACGCTTCCCAGTCCATATCTCATATGGTGTCTTTTCGACGGATTTAGATGGAACACGGTTTAGTGTAAAAGCTGCACTCAATAATGCATGTCCCCAAAACGAAGGAGGAAGGTCAGCTTGACTCATCATCGAACGAACCATGTCCAACAAGGTTCTATTCCTCCTTTCGGATACACCATTCCATTGAGGCGTACCCGGCGGAGTGAGCTGTGATACTATACTACACTCCTTTAGATGATCAAGGAATTCTCGGTCTAAGTATTCACCTCCTCGACCTGATCGAAGCATCTTAATACTTTTACCGAGTTGATTCTGTACTTCATTCTTGAATTCTTTGAACTTTTCAAAGGATTCTGACTTGTGTCTCATTAGTACACATAGCCATATCTACTGAAATCGTCAGTAAATGTAATGAAGTATGAAAAACCACCTCTAGCCTGTGTGGACATAGGTCCGCATACATCACTATGTATAAGACCTAATAAGTCCGATGCTCTCTCACCCTTACTGGTAAAAGGAGCCTTCGTCATTTTGCCTAACAAACACGACTCACACGTCTCAAATGATTCATAATCAAATGAGTCTAAAAGTCCATTTTTATGGAGTTTAGATATACGAGTCTCGTTTATATGGCCTAAACGACAATGCCAAAGGTACGTTTCATTGGAATCATTCGTTCTAACCTTCTTCATGTTAACGTTATAGATTGCAGTTTCTAGGTTTAGAACATACAAACCATTGCTCAAATATGCACCACCATAATATACATCATTGAAATAAATGGAACAATAATTATCCTTTATTACAAATGAAAATCCTTTCTTGTCAAGACAAGATACAGAAATCAGATTCCTGCTAATGGTTGGTACATAATAGCAATCGTCTAGTTCCAAAACTAAACCACTCGGTAAGGATAGATAGTAAGTTCCTACGGCTAATGCAGCAACTCTTGCTCCATTTCCCACATGTAGGTCTATCTCACCCTTAGCCAATCTCCTACTCTTTCTTAGTTCCTGCACATTTACACAAATGTGAGAACCACATCCGGTATCTAATACCCATGATGCAGAGATAGAGATATTCGCTTCTATAACGAACATACCTGAAGTGGAAGTCTCACTTCCCTTCTTCTTCTTCAACTCTTGAAGAAAAACCGAGCAGTTTCGTCTCCAATGGCCAGACTTCTTGCAATGGAAGCATTCGCCTTCCTTTGCAATACCACCTTTAGGTTTCAGCATTTGTGAAGAAGATGCACCAAACTTTTTGGTGGATTTCTTCATCTTAGCTTTACCCTTTCCTTTGCCACCTCCAAGCATCAATATGCTATTGGATTTACTTGCCTTCATTTGTTGCTCAGCTATTCCCAACATGTCGAACAACTCGGACAAGGACTTGTCAAGATGGTTCATATTGAAGTTCATGACAAATTGACCATAGCTATCCGGCAAGGATTGCAGGACTAGGTCAACAGCCAATTCCTTCTGCAAAGGAAACCCTAGACCCTCAAGGCTTTCGATGTATCCAATCATCTTAAGCACATGAGGTCTGACGGGAGATGATTCAGCCATTCTGCATTGGAACAATGCCTTAGAGGTCTCGTACCTCTCATGCCTTGCTTTCTCCTCAAAGAGCATCTTAAGGTGTTCTATCATATCGAACGCCCCCATGTTCTCGTGTTGCTTCTGAAGCTCAGATTCCATGTTAACAAGCATGAGGCATCCTATATCCAATGCATCATCTAGATGCTTCTTGTAAGCATCCCTTCCTGCCCTTGGTGCGCTAGGCGCCGGTTCACTCGGAACGGGCCCTTCGAGGACATACAATTTTTTTCTTGTTTGAGGACAATCCTCAAGTCACGATACCATTTCAGGAAGTTATTCCCGTTTAACTTTTCCTTCTCAAGGACCGATCGCAGTGACAATGTGCTAGTGTTTTGTGCCATGGAAACTCTACAACAATGATCAACTCACACAAATAAGAGTCATGCATACAAATACATTTAACAAGGAATTTTATTAAATGTGCTCCTACTACATAAATCAAGACAATTATATAAGTAGGCCAAGATCCATATTTCACTACAACATATGTCAGCTTTGGCTGATCGCATATATCAATAGTTATTTAGGTAGATAACTCTTGTCAATTACATCTCATGTAACTCTTGGATAGTTGAGTGAACAACACTTTGTTCTAGTCTATCTCATAGACTTAGCTCAACTCCTTGCCTCTAAGTCCTTTATCCTATTAAGATGATCTAGTCAAGTTCAACACCACAATAAGTAGTTCCGATATTACAATTATCGCGTCGCACCTTGCTAAGATAAACAAAGGCACCTTGCTTTGGCAAAACCTACCATTTATTGATCGAAGCAATGATGAGTGCTTACCATGGAAGGCAACTAAGAACTTAATATTTTCATCAACATATAATTCCTACACATCACATGCTTGTTCTTGATAAATCATACATTGATGTCATGTAAGTTTGAAAAACAAAATATATGATAACATCGATGTTACCATTTGGAACATCGATGTTGTGACAATCAAATTGTCCCAACTCTTTGGCAGTAGCTCAATAACATCGATGTTGGACATTACAACATCAATGTTGTGAGAACTCGAGCTCCAAACAATTTTGGTAGTAGCTTCATAACATCGATGTTTAACTTGAACATCGATGTTTTGAGAATCTGATTCTCCCAACTACTTGGCAGCACTTAGTATTTCGGCCATATCCAGAGCTGTAGAGCTTCGATTTGTGCAAACTTGGTGTCCCTGGAAAGCTAAGAAGTAGGGCTACAACTTTGCTGTTCAGGCCAGACACCAATTCGGCCTCCTTCTACCCCGAATTCGCAGTTGAAGTTACTGGGTTCCACAACAACGATGTTGAACCCTTCAACATCGATGTTTGAAGTTTGCGAATCTGCAAAACATCGATGTTGACACTCAAACATCGATGTTGGAGATTGTCGAACCCTCAAAACATCGATGTTGACCATCAAACATCGATGTTGGAGGTTGCCAAACCCTCAAAACATCGATGTTGACCATACCAAAAGGCGCCGGGAGCTCCAAACTTTATGAAACCGCTCATGGTGAGTAAAGAAGGATCCACTCTTGGTGGCAATCGGAACTCAAACCCCTTTTGCGATTTCATAAAGATGGAGACCGTAGCATTAGGATAGAAGAAGAAGAGAGTAATAGGACTATTGTCCTAGAGAATTTCAGAGAAGAGAGAGATTTAGAGAGACATGATGTATAAAACACACAAGTTTTTATTGATAATGGGAGTTCTGATCCCCCTTTCATGTTTACATGGCTCCCTTTATATAGGCAGGAGCATTTAGGAAAAGACAAAAAAGGATGATGGATGATGATGACTCATCATTCCATTTACAACACACTTTAATAATACATCATAAAAGACAAACGAAGGTGGGTGATGACTCATCATCCCACTTATTACAGCACACTCATTACACTCTAATAATACACTCTAATAATACAGCACACTTTAATACTTTATTTCCTGATTGGCTCCTCCGAATTGCAATCATGATACATGTCCGTCATGTCGCAATCATGGTCACTGTCCGAGTCAGGCCCTCGGGATGGCGTGTAAAATGCTGAGTCAAAGTTTGTGATGGGATCCTCATCAGTTTGTGTGGACCTCGAAACAGTAGAAGGAGATGATGAGGCAGAAGGCTGATGACAAAGCCATTGTGCCCAATTTTGAAGTTCAATGGGAACTGTTGGAGGAATATCAGTTGTGTGGCCTGCAACAGGTCTAGCAGGGGTGGAAACCAAAGAGGTTGAGGTAATATTGGTGTTCCCAGGGATTGTGAAACCATTGAGACTGCAGAGAAAGTTTCTAGCCTCATTGGCTAGGCGGGGTACATCAGCAATAGTACCTTCAATGGTTTTCCATATGTGAACAACTGGTCGCGGGGCAATGGAGGAGTTATGCTGAACATATGGTCGATGAACTACCACATAAGCAGCAATGGTCTCCCTTTGTGCAGATGGGTGAGTGGCTTGAATTCGAGCCAGTTCTCTTCGCCACCAGGAGAGAGGAGCAAAAGTTTGGAGGAAGTACCAACACTTGGAGGTGTGAGCATTCCTATTCATGAGGTGTCGTAGTACCGGATATACAGGAATATGGATAAGAGTATAATACAGAGTAGTGAGACACCAGAGGTAATAATATAAAGATATGGGCCATGGTGTGGTACCTAAGCTTGGGATGTCATGATAAGGGGTATCAACCAGGTAACGGGAAAGACCTAGGACTGGAGGAATGTCACCAAGTGCTTCATGAACCAGAGATTTAAAGTGAAAAAGGTGATTCCTAGCATAAGTCTGGATACTATGTATGGTATTAGGTCTTCGAAGGATGGGTGGTATGACAGGTTCAGTGGCTGAGAGATTCATGATGTTCTGAACCTCATTTGCAAAAGGAGATGTGTTTTGAACAGGGGTAGCCATGTAAATGAACGGAATGACTTGAGGAACCTGAGAAGGTTGGATGATGGAGATTGTCTTTGGTCTGGAGAGTAGATCAGCAAGAACATTATGTTGACCTTTTATATGCTCCACTTGGAAGTCATATTTTGCAAACCAGTCCTTCCATCGCAATAATTGTTTCTCCGGGAGGGACTTGTTTTTGAAATCTAAAATCTTTGGAAAGGAGGAATTATCCATCTGTACCTTGAAATGATGTCCAATCAAATGGAATTCAAATTTCTTGATCCCATTTTTTACTGCCAAAATCTCCTTGTAAATGGTGTGGTAATGCTTTTCGGAGTCTTTGAATTGTCCACTAGCATGCCCACAAAGATGCTTCATGTTGTCAATTTCTTCAAGGAGAACAGCACCCCAATAATGATCACTAGCATCAGTCTGAAGGATGCGTAGGCCCACAGAGGGAATCTTCAAGGGTGGAGGATTCTGGGCTATTCGTTTCAACTCCTTGACAGCTGTTGTCTGTTCTTGACTCCATGGTGGAGGTGTCTTTTTCAGCATTTTTGATAAGGCTGAAGTGTAGGTAGCAACCTTTGGGATAAAGTTGCGAAGATAATTGACAATGCCTAGGAACTGTTGGACTTCTTTTGGGGACAGGTGTTCATCTGGAAAAGTGAGCAATTCTTGTGCAATATGTGGTCCTGGACTGTAGTGGCCGGATGAGATTCTCATGCCAAGAAAATCTACTTGAGGTTGGCCAATAAAGCTCTTCTTTTCTGACAGCATGATGCCATATTTTTGGACAATAGCCTGAAAGTCTTCCAATAATGCTCGGTGGGACTCTTCATCTTTTGAAAAGAGAAGGATGTCATCAATATACACCAAAGTGCTGTGGAGTATCGGTGCAAATATTCTTGTCATTGCTTTTTGAAAAAGAGATGGGGCCACTTTCAAACCGAATGGCATGACTGTCCATTGATACTGAGCATCTGGAATACAGAAAGCTGTTTTGGGACGATCTTCTGTATGGATACCAAGCTGCCAAAAACCTGCTTTGAGATCAAACTTGGAGAAGATGAAGGCTTCTTTGAGATGGACAAACAAATTTTCAATCTTCGGAATGGGAAACTTATCATCTCGTAAGAAATGATTAAGCGGCTTATAATCAATAACAAGCCTTTTCTTCCCACGTAACTTTTCAGTACGCTTTTCCACGTAGAATGCTTGGCATGCCCATTCAGATTTTGTGGGCTCAATCAGCTTTAAAGAGAGTAGTTGATTGCATTCTTCCCTTGCAAGTGCCAAATCAGAAGGAGTCATACCAGGATGACTGGCCTTTGTTGGATTAACGTCTTCATTCTTCTTGAATGGCAAGGAGATGAAAAACTCCTTGTTTTTCCACAGAGGAAAAGGATGATGGAAATCTGCATGAGAGTCTGCACAAGACTTGAGAAGTGAATCACGGACCGCTTCAAAAGATACTGGAACTTGGGCCAATGAATAGATCTTGATAATGTCTGTGTAAGGCTTAAAAAACCTTTTGTACTTGAGACCATTTGGCAAAATTTGAAGAGACTTGGCCTTTTGATAGATATCAAAACCAACCACTATATCACGATCTGGAAGATGAGATCCAAGGACTTTTACCCAGACAACACATCCAGGGAAGAACTGGATACCTATGTTTCGCTTTGTGATCAGATGGGTTGTAAAGACCTTTCCATTTGCAGCCCGAAAATGTTGCTCATGCTTAACCCAATAATGAGCTGGTAGAATTTCTGGATTCATGATACTCTTTTGGGCTCCTGTATCCATAAAACCAATAGCTGAGATGGGCTTCTCATACTTATCTGGTAAAATGGACAAATTGACATGTGGGCTGGTCAGAGCGGGCTGAGAAGGTTGGGCCATAAAGATTGGAATATCTTCTTCAGAGGAAGAGGAATCTGAGCCTGAAACTTCATCATCCGTGACAGCGAGTGCGAAGATGGTTTCATGATTCATTTCTTCTTGCTCAGAATAAAGAGATTCAATATCTCCATCAGAGTCGTTGAGATCAATCTGCTGAATCATTTTTGCTGACTTGGCTGGCTTGACTGGACAATTCTTTGCAAAATGTCCTTTCTTTCCACAGATGTAACAACGATCAGTATTTTTTCCTTTCCGAGACTTCTTCTTGAAAAACCTATGGCGACCTTTAGTTTTCTGAAAAGGTTTCCATTTTCTGAACTTTCCTTTGGACTGCCGTTTGGGAAATCGATAAGATTGCTTCTTGCAGGAGCATTGTGTATCTTTGCATTTTATCTTCAGACTGGGATTTTTGCACGGTACCTTCATGGTCAGGAACTTAGAAAAGTATTCCTGATTTTCACATAGTGTTTCAACGGACTCAAGTACCAGCTGATGAAGCACTCCAATTGTTGTTTGGGCAACGTCAATTCTTTGTGTGGTGATTGCTCTGCGAACTGAAGGTTGGAGCTCATCTGGCAATGAAGTAAGATACGTCTGGTTCAACGTATTTACGGACTTATCATCCGTTACCAATCTCCAATAGTACTTCAGCATCCTTTGGTAATGGAAATCAAGATCTCTCTTCTTCATGGAACAACACTTCATCTGGTAGAATTCGGATTCTTGGCGATTCTTAAGTTTTGTTGCATCTCCAAGGAATGAGTAGTAGAAGTATGAAATGACTTCATCTGTATTCTTGGCAGTGTGGAAATTTGCCTTTGATGAATCTTGCATTTTATTGAACCATTCCCATAGTGTTCCAATGAATCTGGAGGTGAATTCCTTCAGGATAAGATAGAGAGACTGTCCTGTAACTGTTCGTTGGTTTTCAATCCATGCCCGAAATTCAGTAAATCGGGATTGCCATTTTGATGGTGGAATGTCATCAATAGTAAACCAGGGTCCCGCCGCTGGCTTAGGAGGTGGATCAAATGAATCAGCCATTGGAGTATCCGTAGAAGTCTGAGTATGGCCTTGAGTAGACTGGGCCGTATCTTGAGCTTGGCCATATCCCGGGGGATCATCGGGGACTTCCTCAACATGAGGTTGAGTGGATGATGTTGCCGTAGCCATACAGAGTTAAGTAATATCAGCCTGTTCATCTTCAGAGGACCAAACTTCAAAGACTTCTTCTGAATCTTCAGAGGATTGAGTGTCCTGTTCTGACTTGGGTTCTGGTATGGGTGATATTGTGGAAGAAATAGCATACTGGGACATATGCCGTTTTCCTGCTTGTTTGGAAGAAATGGTTTCTGAACTGTGTTCCTTAGAACTTTCAGAGGAGGAATGAAGCCTTGATGAGGTTTTAACTCCAAAAGTTGCAGTGTGAGATGGAGGAACTGTTCCAAAAACTAGAGGAGGAAAAGGGGGTACATGTGGTTGTTGAGGTTGTAATGGATCAAAGAAAGGGAATTGGGAAGGTGTCGGTTGAGATTGATATTGTGGAGGTGTAAACAAGGGTGAAGGTGCGGATTGAATAGGTGATGGCTGTGACGACTGCTTTCTTTTTTGTCGTTCAATCTCTCGCTGTTGAGCTCGCTCAACTTCTCGTTGGCGAATCTTAACAAAATCATCCAGATCCTTACGAAGTCGTTTTAATTCAGCATC
>JAKUCV010002164.1:7948-22777 GCA_028386065.3 Turnera subulata | reverse complement strand
AACAATTAGAGGATTATGGTCTTAACATCAATCACATTCCTCTTAGGTGTGACAATACTAGTGCCATAAGTCTAACTAAAAATCCAATCTTACACTCAAGGACTAAACATATTGACATTAGACATCACTTTATTAGAGATCATGTTCTCAAGGGAGACATAGCTATTGAATTTGTGGACACAAAATTTCAATTAGCAGACATTTTTTACAAAACCCTTGGAGCAAGAGTCATTCTTTCGCATTCGTACTGAACTTGGCATTCTTGACTCTACAATAATTTAAATTCATGCATTCTTTCATCATAATTATCACACATACAAAGATCATAAAACCTGAATTTCTTCATTACAATCACACACACAACTTACACTATTTCATAATATTACAATCACACACATGCGTACATTATTTATATTACATTACAATCACATATATTTTTAAACATACATACCTATCATAATCTAGCTCCTAACGATTTGGTACAGCAGTTACAGTGAAGCTATTAGGGTCATTGACTATATTAACCCTCACACTATCATTCCATACAAACCACATTCTACCCGAGTTATTCTGGCCAGGGATTTCAAACCGGTTCACTGATGGAAAACGGAGAGGGATGAACCCGTGGTTTTCGCCAGGTTGCCACAATGTCTCGGTGAGCAGAACCATGTTCGGTTTGTACTGGTTCTTCAGGTCTCTCAGCATTCTTGTAAAATCTTGAGAGCGCCTCGTGATTCCCCTGCAATTCCACACGAGCAGGCGAACCTTTGGCCAAGTTGGCGGTAAGCCAGGGACCCGTGAAGCACTCTGAGCAGTCATTGAAAGACGGTAATAGCTTCCTTGTTCTAAGGTTTGATGGGTAGACTCCATTTGAAAACTCTCAAGCCTTTCAGATATGAAGAACATTGTGGCGTTGGCAATACCATAGAAGGATGTTCTAAGGGGGCTTTGACTCTCAAGAAAAACAGTCTCTTCCATGGGTGTGACAAAAAACCTAGAAGAGTAGAGCTCATCAACAAATACTAAGCGAGGAATTTGACCTAGTTCATTAGGCAGATCCTTAGACGGCTCACTTACAATACTATAGGCTAATCGGTTTCTCCTGCCTACGGCTACACCCTCAACAAAAAAGACAGTGGAAGGGGCAGGCATTCTTGGTTTTGATTTTTTTTTTGCCTAACTCTCTCTCAGAAATTGGCTTATAATTTTATGTGTCTATTGAGCTCCATCGTATGCCTATTTATAGAAACACAACTATGTTGCTTCTTCTCTCAGAAGGTGACCCCTACCAATTTCTGAAATGTCCAGAGATTGTTTAGGAGGTGACCCCTACCCATCTTTGAAAAATGTTCAGAAGAAGGCCCCTCCTAACTGCTTCAATCTTCAAGAATCTTCTCTTTCAACAACTTGCCAATTACTTAAATTATTGCTCAATCAATGTCTGCAACCCTACAAATTTTTGCGATTATCAAAGATTTCCTTTTTGACAATCGTGGTTTTAATTGCATTATNATTATTGCTCAATCAATGTCTGCAACCCTACAAATTTTTGCGATTATCAAAGATTTCCTTTTTGACAATCGTGGTTTTAATTGCATTATTGATTCATCACGGGATTTACTGTCTGATTAGCTGGGCATCAGAGGCAACCAAAGTCCAACTGACAAGACATTTTCTCAAGCCCGGTGTACTTACGACAAGGAGACACCTCCTCATCCTGGCAGGATAGAAATCCAAGAAAATATTTCTTGGGGGCAGAGGCTTCCTTACTACCTCTTAACTTTGTTACCTATGTTTCTATCTTAATAAAGCTTGTATCTTTTTGTTCCTAACTTGAGCATTAGAGGCTCCTCTAACTCTGTTTTGCAGGTACACCTCAATTCGGATCACAAGCGAGGATGAACAAAAGGACTTAACTAAGCAAAACAGAGCCAACATCGATGTTTCCCAACATAACATCGATGTTGGATGCAATTCACAACAGGCCGAATGTTCAAAACATCGATGTTGCGTATCACAACATCGATGTTCAGGTAAGTCTTCAAAACTCTCACTACAACATCGATGTTTAGTCATCCAACATCGATGTTGGCACTACTTCACTTAATTTCTCTAAATTTCTGAAGGTCCAAAACATCGATGTTTTGAGGACCAACATCGATGTTTTACCATTTTGCTTAAACATCAATTCGGCCGAGTGCATAAAACATCGATGTTTAGGTATACAACATCGATGTTTAAACAATGGGTATGTTTCTTTTTTTTTGGCAGAGAGCAAAAAACATCGAAGTTTAAGTACAAAACATCGATGTTACATCAAGGGCATGTTATCTCTTTTTCGGCCGAGTGCATAAAACATCGATGTTTCCTCTGAAAACATCGATGTTTGACCGTTGCAGTTCAAAAAAAAATAGCCGTTGAGCCATCTAAACATCGATGTTGTGGGTCAGAACATCGATGTTCTGCCGTTGTTTTTCAAAAAAATAGCCGTTTGAGGCCTCTAACGGCTACTTTTTGAACCCCTCCATATAAATACTCATCTCCTCTTCTCATCTCCACCTACTCCTCTGCTCACAAGCTTCCTCTTCTCTCACTTTGCTCTTCCTCTCCTTTTACACACTCTTTGGCTTTCATTCTTCTCATTTCACTCCATTTCATTCCATATTCCCTCTTCTTTAATCATGGTTGGTGGAAAGAAAATTTCCAAAGGAAAAGACCCTTTGCATGAGCAACCACCCAAAAGAAGAAGCTCCTCAAGCTCTGTTCATCAATATTTCGTGGAGGGTTCCAACATTTGGTTCACTTCCCGGAATCAACTCAACCATTACCTATCCTTTTTCGCCAAACGAACCATTGCACCACCACAATACCTTCCCGAGGACTACCCTCATGAGAAGCAATACGCGAACCTTCAACGACTTCTTCAAGAGTCTCATATCTGGGAGTTTGTTACCAGGAGCCGGCATGAATTTAATGCCGACTTCATCCGAGCCTTTTACTCTACTCTCACCCGAGACGGAGACGTTCCATCCGCACAAGTGAATGGCAAAACAATCCAGCTCACCTTGGAGCAGTTCGGAACCTTTGCCAAACTGCCTTTTCAAGGACACGACATCTCTGCCTATGGGGGTGATCATTTTCTCACCACCCATGAAGTACCACTTCTCGCTGAGCTCAGTTTCACAGAGGTGAAGAGAAACCATTCCGGCCGACCCACCATTCACTCGATAAATCCCGAGTACAGGGTCCTTTTCTATCTTCTCACTCGGGTAATCAAACCGAGAGCCGGAAATCACACTTCTCTTCCCACTGAAGATGAGAGGGTTCTTCATGCCATTCTCCACGGGGCGCCCATCAATTGGGCACGTTTCGTCCTCATGCATATGATGGAACATGCGACCAACGATCATCCTCTACCTTATGCTTTCTTGGTGACCAACATTTTGATGGGTGCCGGTATCAATCCGTTGGTAGGAAGTCTAACTCCTCATGCTAAAATTTGGGCAATTTCTGACGCCACCTTCCGAACCGGACAACCTGAGGCTGCTCAACGGCCTGCCCAAGCAGCTGAACAACAAGTAGAAGAACAACCAGCAGGCGCACTTCTCGCACTTCCAGCTCCTGTCCAAGCTCCTCCAGTTACGCTTGAATCTATTGCGGCTTCCCTCCATGCCATACAACTTAGTGTGCATACCATGGGACTCTCTCTCAATACCATGGGACACACTATCGAAGGCATGGAACGATCCATTGATCGCATCGACACGAAAGTGCAAAGACAAGGGCACGATCTTCGCTCATATTTTGCTCATGTCAACTATGCTCCTCCACCATATCACTCCTCCACCGTACTTCAAGACTTGAATGTTGATGATGGAGATGATGATGATGATGAGAACTACACACCAATGGAAGAAGATAATGAAGAAGACGATGATGGTGATGAGGAAGCCCATGACGAAGTTGATGATAACGATGATAAGAGTCCATCTTTCTAACACCTTTATTTCTTGCTATGTTTCCGTTTCCTTTTCAATTCAATAAAATGCTTCTTATTGCTCATTCTTTTTGCTAATGACACAAGGGGGAAGATAATAAGAAGAAGAGTATATGCACCAAGTTAGGGGGAATTAACATATGCACCAAGTTAGGAGGAATTAAAGTTAGGGGGAATTAAAGTTAGGGGAATTTAATCTCACTTATATCTTCATAAAATTTGGCATATACTTCTATTTGTTTGTCATCATCAAAAAGGGGGAAATTGTAAGAACTCATGCGTCATTGTCTCATTTTAGGGTTTTGATAATGACAAACCAACCATATCTCAATTGATGACAACCTTGAAGCAAAAAGAAACCAATCAAAGGAGCAAAAGTCTAAAGAGAAAGGAGCACAAAGATTGAAGCAACAAGGATGAAGAATTATAGGAACCATCTATATGAACTCCTTGAAAATGGTAACTCAAAAATTCCAAGTTATTAGCTCAAAACAAAACAAAAGTTACTCATGCATTTCATAGCATGCTTTTAGTCATAAAATTGATTTTTGAGTCCTAAACATCGATGTTCCCTGTCCAAACATCGATGTTATTTTCCTTCAAACAAATCAAACAATTGCCGTGGCTCAAGAACATCGATGTTGTGTCCAAAACGTCCACAACATCGATGTTGGCTTACACAACATCGATTTTATGATATTTGTTTTCAAAATGGTTTTGCCGCAGCATTTAAACATCGATGTTGCCTCCTCCAACATCGATGTGCTTAACAAATCAACTTCATCATTTTTTTTACGAAGCACCAAAACATCGATGTTGGGTTTGTAAACATCGAAGTTGTCTATGAAAACATCGATGTTGATCAAACAAACATCGATGTTTTAGTAGCCGTTGGCTCAATTATTCAAATCCAACGGACAAACATCGATGTTGTGACCCCCAACATCGATGTTGTGCCGTTTGAATCAAACAACTTTTTCCACCAAGCATGCTATCTTGTCTAAAAGGTTTCAGAACTTGTCCCCAACGACCATATGAGTTTTTGAAGCTATAAATAGAGGCTTTAAACCTCTATTTCAATAGATTTTCCCTTCATACATTCAAGCATTTATTTGAAAATCATTCAATCAATTTTTGAGCTAATATCTTGTGAGATTATAGAGTTGCTTCATTAAGCTTTCATTTGTACTCATACCCACTCTTCAAGAGAGTTTTGTTTGAGAGATTGAGAGTGTTGTAACACACTATAAGGAAGGTTTGTTCCCTTGAGAGAAGTCTTGAAGTGAGGTATCTTCAAGCCAGAGTGTTGAGGTTCATGTAACTTGAACTCTCAGGTTTAGGATTCTTGTGATTAGAATTCCTAGGTTGTAAACGGTTTGTTAAGCACCCGGAAGCATAACCTAGATAGTGAACTCTTCAAGTGAACCTTGAAGGACTGGATTAGCCACAAATTAGTTGTGTTGTGAACCAGTATAAAAATCCTTGTGTCCCTCATTCTTTCTATTCCGCATTTACTTCCTGCAAATATTTTCGGTTTTAGGTCATAAGCTATTCACCCCCCCCCTCTAGCTTAAGCCTTCTGTGTCTAACATCTCCTCTACAACCCTGATGTCGCATTACATTGCCAACGCCAGTGCAAGTTGCCGCCGTCCATCGCCACAACTGCCAGACCCTTCCTTTCCTCACTGTCGCGCTCAGTTCTTCCCAGGGTTGAATCGTGTATCGCTGAGCCTCGAGGCAGAGAAGCCGAGGCCGGATCCAAGTGTTACTGCATCGGGACTGGTGTTACAAAACCTCCCTCGTGCCTCCTCCTTTTCTCCTCTGCCGCCGTTGAGACTCACCGGTTAATGGTGATTGTGACCAGATTGGTGCTGTTGTTGTTGATTATTGGGTAATTATTGATTATTGCGCTATCCTCCATCGATTATTACGCTTGATTATGGGGTATGTTGTGGGTTGTCGTTGTCGTTGGTGCGGTGGTGGTGGCGGTGGTTGATGGGCTCTTCAACTGTGAACAAATGTTTGTATTTATAATTTCTTGCTTTAGCTCCCATTTCCATGGGGCTTATGCTTTGGTGAGGAGGATGATTACGCTGAGAGAGATTTATTTTTTTGAAAGTTCTTTTTTCATAGGCGATTTAATAGAGGGACACTCAAAGAAGGAGAAACAAGGAAGGAGAAAGAAAGGAGATGAGGTTGCACAGGGGCTACGGAAGAGGAGAGAAGAGGAGGGGAGTGGTAGAAATAATTTTTCTTTTTTTTTCATAAAAATCTTTTTATTTTTTCTTAAAACATAAAATAACAAAAAAATAAATTTTATCGAATGGTTAATACATCGCCACGTGTCAGTCATCAATGCTTTCCGTTAAATCAACCAACAGACACTTGGAAAACCCTAACGGAAATTAAAAAAAGGAGTCAAAATGTGAAACAGGAAAGATCAGGGGGTTAAATTCTGGTTTTTTTTCTTTAGGGGGTAAGTTAAGTTTGACCTAAAGATCAGGAGGGTAAAATGTATTGAACCCCTCCAATTTGCTTGATTTTCAACTTCAACCCCACAACATTACATTGAAGAATTAATGAGTTATTGCCTCGGCAGGAATTAGTCTAGCTGTCTTTTCTTCGGTCTTGTTTTTTTCTTGGACGAACAGCCTTTTTGAGGGCACTGTACCCACCCCCCCCCATCTTTTTTTTTTTAATGCTGATAGATGATTTATTAATAAGAAAGAGAAGTATAGGTACAGGATCAGGCCAGAAATTTAGGAAACAATCCTCTTGAGGCCCCTGTACCTTGCCACATTTTGCCCAGGTTCACACGGCCATAGACCAGCGCTGCCAAGGCCCCATGCTACAAGCCCACATATTAGAATTGTATATTCCTTTTCTAATAATGCTATTTTTTCTTACTAATGCCATATATATGCCAAATTACAATCCATAAATTTATTTTTGACGTTTGAATTTCAAGTGCAAATTTATCTTATTTATCATATCTATCTTCCATACTTCTGTCACAAACGTAAGATTTAGTTGACCTTTAATTTTTTTTTGTTAAAAAAATCTTCTTATTAAGGATTCCTAAATTGTAGACATAAATTTTTGAATATAAATAAACGAAAAGAGTAGTTGCAGTAGAAATGTGCTGAATGTTGCGAACTCATTCTCCCCGTTTGGTGTTTCTCAAAACTGAATCCAGAAACCATTTATTTATGCATTGCCATTGTGTGTGTGGTTAATAAATATGGATGAGAGGATAAGCAAATGGTGGTGGGATTTGGTGGGTTATGCCTGATTTGGAGTCTTTCGTTATCCAATGGTTCGACCCTTGGGAAGAGCAAGTCTATAGGGTTGGCACCCAACAAAGAGTTTCCAAAGATGTTGAGGCAGATTCAGAGGTCGATTTGGAAGGTTTGTGAGAAAATACTATCCTTAGGTCAATTGATTGGATTACCATATGGATTATATGATGTTTTAACTACCATAGACTCCATTAAGATGTGGAAAGGGTGTTAAGTAGTCCCTGGATGCAGGCATCCCTTGTAATGGTTTCTTAAGTTGTATAGACATCTTTATTGGTTGATGTTTCTTGCTAGTGTGTGTGCTTCATCCATTTCCTTTTACTGATTGCGTGTAACTCTCCCAAACTCTTGTATCTCCTTTTATTGCCTCGACGAGAGTATGAGAAAATACCTGAAACAAAATTTTTGAAAAACGTATTAACGAGCACAAACATGAAATGCATATTTGAAAAACATGATCAAGGTGAACCACTAACATGTTGGGCTTTCAAAATATGCAAGTTACAAAAGGATGAGCATTTAAGGTGGTTCACGGTTCGCCTTATCTAGTGTGTTTGGGAGAGTTTTGTATTTTTTGTTTTTAAGAAGAGTTCTGAAAACTAAGAATGTTTTGGAAGTGTTTGAAAAGTTGAGAATCCATTTGCATAGTTTGCACCACAGAACCGTTCTCAAAAATAAAAAAATAAAAAAAATAAAGGGAGGAGACTGTAGATCTAGTTTTGTCGGGCAGAGATCTTGCTTGTTTGTTAGGAGCGGCGGTCTTGAATTGGCCGGACTAGAGGTGTGATGACGGGAGAAGGGAGCTACTGTAGTGGAAGGAGATTTGGGTCTCCATCGATGGTGTCAAACTGCGAGGGAGGAGCACTGGACGCGACTACAGGTGGAGGATCGGGCGCTTTGCTTGCCTTTGGCCGAGACTCCTTTGAGCAGCAAGGCTTTAGCAGAGCAGGATGAGGGATTGGTTGGCTAGTGGTTATGGTTAGAGTAAAGACAGTGCGGTGGATGGGTGAGGGTGAGGGTGAGGACGGCGAACAAACCAAAGAGGAGAAAAGTGTGTTTATGTCATTGTTGCTCTATTAACGAGATTGCCATTAATGAAATGGCTTCTTAAATATTACAAAAATGCCACCGTATTCTTTTTAGAAAAGCACCAAAACTCCTTTTTATAGTTTTGAGTTTTGGGATCTTTAAGAACTCTCTTCTCACAACTCTTCTCCCGGAACTATGTGGTTTTGTGTATCCAAACAAGCTTTTAGTTTTCAAAAGGCCTGAAAACTAAAAACTTGTTCTCAGAATAGGTTTCCAAACACAACCCTAGCCTCTAGGGACTAAAAAAAACTATTTTGTGAATTCCTGGGTCGGGCTTTGGCAAGACTAATATGGATTGGTTATCAAAGGATTCCCTTGTAACATTGGGATAATCCAAGTCTATGCACAATCTCTAATGGGGACTGCCAACGAGGGTTGGCTTAGTTGGTTGAGGTTCAGTAAGCACTCTTATTAGGTTGAGAATTCGAACCCCACCGATCGTCCCTCTTCGTGGGTAATCTGTAAATATTACTGTAAGCGCTCTCTGAGTCTGGTGGTTTGTCTTGGCCTTGGACTAGGGGAGCCTCCCCTCATCCTAAACTTTTAATCAACCAAAAAAAATCTCTAATGGAGGCTCTCTTAACCTGATTAGAAATCTCTTGCAACTAAGAGGTTAGTGGGTATCTTAATTATTACTACTCTTAAGATAAAGATGAGTGATAGGGAAGTGTATATTGTGTTTCTTTTGCAGTTATTCTTAATTTACGAATATAAGTCCATGTCTATACTCTACATATAACCAAACTCTAACACTAAGCGGTTCATATTCTAAAAATTCTAGTAGTGGACTGTCATTAATAACTAGGGGTGTAAACGAGCCGAGCCAGTTCGTGAGCTGTTTGAGATCGGTTCGGTGAAAGCTCGTATTCGGCTCGACATTATCGAGCTCGAGCCGAACTCGAGCCGAGCTTTTATATCAAACGAGCCGAGCTCGAGCTTGGTAGTAATTGGCTCGCTAAGCTCGCAAGCTTTATCGAGCCTTAACGAGCCTTATCAAATTAGCATATTTTACCGAGCCTTATCGAGCCTTATCAAATTAAATAAACATTTAATATAAACGAGCCTAATCGAGCCGAGCTCAAGCTCGAGCTCGAGCCCATAATTTGAAGCTCGGTCGAGGCTCAATAATTTTTTTCCAAGCTCGAGCCGAGCCTACCTATATTCGGGCTCGGCTCGGCTCGGCTCGATTACACCCCTATTAATAACCTAAAGAATATAAGAAATAATTATGATCTTCAACTGCTTTGGGTCGGCTTGATGTCCTTTCTAAAAGGTCTGGCCCGTTAAATAACTATCGACCCACTACTTTAGTTAGCCCGCTTTTGTGGTAATGTGTGAAAAACTTATATCAAGAAGCATTTTTTCACTATCTTGAGAATTCAAACACTCACAAAAATGTGACAAAACTCACAAAAAGTGAGATTAAACCCACAAAGCGGGGAGGGGGGGGCGGAATATGAATTGTCGGCGGCAGTCCCAATATATACATCTAGGATTTTCTCTATGAGTAAGAGAGAGAAAAGAAAAGGAGGGGTTATTGTTGTAATATTTAAGTACTTTATTTATTATTTTTTGGATACATATTTAAGTACTTTATTATTACGCTAAAGTTCTCTTTTAGGTATTTTTTTGATATTATCTCTTATTGTGGCACCCAGGTGACGTTTTTAATTCATCTCATTGGCGGGTATCGTTAAAACAAAACAGAAAAATTGACGTCCGTCCGCATTGGAGAATATACCCAAAAACTGATGTGGCCCCATTATTGACTTTACCATTTCCTTTTATTCGGTACTATTACTTAGGAGTAGGACATTAAAATACCATTTCTTCTTCTTCTTCTTTTCTTGATAGAAGGAGACATCAAACTACTACCATTGAATTGCCCTTATTTTTTTTGTTTCTTTATTTGAAGAAAATGTAGCGTACTTAATTTTACTATTGTTAGACATTTTCAAAGTGAATGTTGAATGAATTAGTATTAAAAAAAACACCGAATGCTAATTAAAAAATTCTTCATTTTTTTCAAAACTATACTTTTTGCATTCATCTTTGTCAAAGTATTTTTAAATTTATGATTTATAATCAACATGTAATTTTTTTTATTGATAATAAAAAATGTAATGATTATTAATTTTTTTTGCTTCGTAAGAATGTGTTCATATAATTTATATTCAATTACGTAATTCTTTTTTATACGGTTGATATTACGATAGAGATTATATTTTATAATCAGGTAACACTAGTTTAGGATACACATAAGCATAATTAATAACTTCCAGAGCATAAAAATATGCGACATACTTAAAAATGTAAAGATGATATTTTCCCGAATTTGTCATATAAACAGTAATACTCATCTCCTACACATTCCAAAAAAATGTCCCTTCAAGCGAGCAAAAGGTACGTCGAAGATGTTAGCACAATAAATATACCAAACGAACCTTTTCATTTCATCTTTTGTAATATATATAATACTTCTGGCTTTTCTACCTTGCAACAACCTCGTACTGCCATCAACCATAGAGAAACATGAGTTTCTATACGGAAACAATACGGAAAAACTGTACTACAGAATCATTAAACAGCTTAGCATAAAAAAGAAAAGAGAATCATTAAGCAGCTTAACCATCACTATCTCTTACAACCAAACTGCAAGACTTTCTTTCTGTCCCTATTCTCATGACGCAACCAAATATGATCTTTCAAATTGTAGGCATACTGAAGATCATTTCAGTCAACTATATTATCTGAAACGATAACGCGTAGAAATAATTAGAATATACCTTCTGTTCTAATCCTAATAACCGATCCCTGATCCCTAGAAAAAAAGAATTGAAGTTCTAATGTCAACCGGATATAAACAAATTAAAGTGAAGATGACATCTATGATTTCTTTTTTTTTTATGTATTTAAATCTTAAAAATTATTTATGATCTCACCCACCTCAAACCAACCTCAATCCTCATTACTAATAATCCAAGGAAGTATATGGCTATTACAAATATTGTTAACATTTATATGATTCCTATATTTTATTGAAAAAAACGTGTTATGTTCATAACATAGGGGAACCCTGAGGCACTCCAAATCAGAAAAATGGAAAACAGTGGCGACGATTGAAAACAAGTTGTCTTCCATCCAATCAATGTTAGTGACACGTACATGTTATTTAAACAAACCAAAAATTAACTTTATTCATGATAATTTTGACTTTTGAGTAAGTTGACTTGTAATTAAGAATATAAATGAAGCAACAGAGCTCCTCTTTACTTTTTTGTTGTTTGAAAAAAAAAAAAAAGACATTAGTAGTGTCATCATCGCCCTTTCGATCCAAGACCCAGTTAATACCGTTTATATCCTAGTATTAAACCCTTCTTATAGGACAAATCACTCACTAGGAACAAGTACCAAAGGTGAAATATACAATCTACAGCCCCTTGGAACAAGATTGCACTAATGGAAGTGGGTAGTTCGAGATTAGGGTGCGAATATTGTTTGGCGACAGCAAACAATGTTCACTTTACCTTAAGTGTCCTTCAAGGTAGATCATTAGACAAGCCAAATGGATAATTGCTAGAATACTAGACGTTTCTGAACTCCGGATGCCCCAGCATTCCACTTCTTTGATTTTTGTCAATTTAAATTCATGTTTATTTTATTTTCAGTTCATATCATTATTCTCATCTCGACTCTTTACTATTTTTATTGTTATTTGTAGTCTAAATAATCGATTTACTAAGGACAGTGTTGTGAATATGGTCCCTTTGGGAAACCTTGTTGCTACAACATATTGTTCACTTGTAGTAAAATCCGTATCAACTACGGGCCTAAATTCCAACTTAAAGGTGGACAGGAGATGTAGAAGAAGACGAAAAATTAAACTCTATCTGATCGTAGTCAAGGGGAAGGTGGAACCCTCTATTTATAAATTTTTCAGTAAGGCACTATAGGTAATATTCAGCTAGCCATATGGGTGGCCTCCGATTATGCCCTCTAGCCGGAAATCATGGAAGGACTAAGGCCATGGTCGGTGGTTGAGGGAGAGTCAAGGCCCATGGCTGTCGATAATGAGGTATGGCCGATGGTCCCTCATGGCTCTTTGAAGGCTTCAATGTAGTGCCTCAAGGCTCTCCAAGCTCTAGGAGTGGTGCCCTAAAGCACAAGAGCGGTGCCCTAAAACATTATTAGTCCTGAGGCTGCACTATGTCCTTATTGCGAAATGGAAATTGAAGGAAGGGATTATTAGTTTTTCAATTGCAAATTGGTATGGAGCATTTGGTGTAACTTATGCAGTTTGTGGGGGTTAGTTGGGTCTCGCCAAAGTACCTTGAAGACTTTTTTGTGCAATGGATGGGTCTGGCTTATTATTCCAAGCATCGAGCAGCTTGGATGGTAGTTTTATAATACAATTTGGAGCATTTGGTGGAGCAGCACAGATTGGGGAACAATGTTTGAGCTTATATTGATGAGATCCCTGTCTTGGATATGAATCCGGAATTCCCTTTTGATTTTCCTACAGTAGTTTTCTGTTCGAATAGTTTTAAAGCTTGGAGAGGTCTTTCATTCAAGGAAAGATATGTATATGAAACACCCCGACCTAAATTTACCCGACATACAGTGATTACCAACAACAGTGCCGACACGTGGCACAAACTGTGTAACACAACAGAAAAATCGGCCCAACAGCCCAACAACAAAAGCATAACACCCGACTTCGGGAATCTCAATAACAACATTAGCACAACGGAAGCATTTATAATCTTATAAATAACATATGCAAAACTCCAAATGCAAATTAATGGATCCGAGTCCTGCCCGAGGGGTGTGCCGCAGCTTGCCTCGTACGTTCCTGCACTACAAACAACTCATCCTACGGGATGAAACCCCGCAGGCGAGGGGTGAGTCCGAAGTGCTCACCGACGAAGGATAAACAGAGATATATAATCAACCATAATACTTTCGAAGTAAACACAGACAAAGAAAATACAAAGAATCTACCATAACACGACTGAGCCAAGACCAAAACTAGAATTATAGATAGAATAAAAATAATAACGATACCATAGCTCGTTATAAAATACAACGGTTATTTAATATTATAACAATTCAAGACTTGTACATATTAAGTAGTTAGATTTAATATATAACTAAATCATTGGACGGAATTATTATAACTGTTAATGAATTGATATTTCGAAATAGTATTACCGTGAATAAAATATTTCTTGATAAATTAATAAAATATAATTTAGTCTAAAATAAACTCGTAGCCGATGAGAATAGTGGTAATTCGCTATACGATATATGTATATACTTGTACAAGATTAAAATCAGTAATTAAAATAAGATATAGACCTAATATTATCTTAGCTTAGGATTACGGAAATAAAATTAGAAAACCAATACATATGTAAACATGTTTAATATTATAATTAATAGCATGTCTAGTAAAATAATAACAATAGTACCGTGGTATATTGTAATACTCAAAGATAATGGAATTGACAAGTTAACTTAGATTACTATTTGTACATGCCTCTAAAGAAAGTTAATTCAAGTTATATATATAAAACCCGTAAAGGTATAATCAAATCCAAATAATATCGAATTATTAGCCGATAAGCATGTTTCCAAAACAAATTGTTAATCCGTCAATTAACATCGTTAATGAGTCTATATTCATGTCCGTTAAGAGTCCGTCCCTAGAACATGGGCTTCCGCACGTTCGGTCCGTTTTCGAGTCTGCTGAAGCGCCCCGACCCGAATTTACCGTACACAGTAAATACAGGCCGAAACTGTGACAACCCAGCCCAACAAGGCCTAGCATACAGTGTATACCACAATAACTCGGCTCAACAGCCCATAATAAAAACATCGATAATATCTCAACACGGCCCAATGGCCCGACAATAACATATCAAAACTGGCCCAATGGCCCAACAATAACAAAAACATGCACAGCGGAAGACTTTAAATAACTAACACTGTATGCGACACATGCAATCTATGGATCCAAGCCTGTCCAAGGGTACGCATCAGCTCGCCCGGTACGTTTCTGCACTACAAGCAACTCATCCTACGGGATGAAACCCCGCAGGCGAGGGGTGAGTCCAAAACGCTCACCGACGAAAGATAAACAGTGATATATTCAACCATAATACTTTCGAAGTAATGCAACCATCACAACAATAAGCAAACCCTCACATCACAAGGAAACTATCACAAACAGCATAACAGTGGAATACAACTCAACCAACACAACAGAGGAAATCATCGCAAACAACACGACAGAGGACTCTCATCAAATCATATCAAGCTCAACCAACACGTCAAAGAAATCTCACTAAATCACATCAAAGCCATTACCAAAAGATTACTTATTTATTATTATTTCCAATTTTATCTTCCGGGCCCCGTCACTGGACAAGCTAGGGTCGTACC